>CAUDMG010000561.1:0-52500 GCA_958450375.1 Homarus gammarus | reverse complement strand
TTCACTATTTGTCGCTATAGAATACTAATGAACTTCACTAGACCAGCTTCCACCGTGAACAATACGAAGTTATATTACATTTATTATTGTTTTGATGTAATTAATTCAACGAATGAAGATGTATAAGAATGTATTAGATAAGTAAATTATTTATATAACACTTTAATATAGTTACAAGTTCACTAACACAACGACGGTAGAGAGAGTTAGACCAACACCCATAAAATTGTGATGTAATAGTTACTAAGATGAGGTGTTTAAGTATATACAATTATCATCAGATGGTATCTTAAATCTCTCCTATATTCAGTTGTTTAGTGATAACCAGCCTAATCCCCGCCTTTTTTTTTACGTAACTGATGGATATTGTTCAACTGAGGGTTTCTTGAAGGTCGACTTGCTATGACTCCTCACCCCACTCCTCCTCGCTCTACTCCACCATACAAGTGCTTCTGTTACATTACAAACATATACGGAATTATTGCCTAAAATAATAAATTTTTTAACACTTTTTTACGCATATGAAAACCTGCTTAAGTATATTGCTAGTATCAATATTTCTTTAGGTAGATAAATGCTCTTATCGAGACGTCAATATACTGTACTTTCTGTCTTAACTTTGTCTTAACCCCCAAATAATTTTTGAGGAATAAATAAAAAGTTTAATATATTTAATAAATAAATATTAGTGGAGGAAATAATGCTGTGGCAACAATGGGTGACAATGGAGTCGTGATCCTCAGTGTCAAATTCTACATTTTATCATAAAGAGTCAACGATTTAGTGAACATTTTTACAGCTCCACTTAAAGCTATTTGTACAATAAGTATTTACACATCATCTTAATACGTGTAACTGTTCATTTTATTTGGATGAATGAGGATTAATAAGAAGGCGATGAAGTTGGATGTTTTAGCAAATACAATGGAATTATTATTATTATTATTTTTATTATTATTATTATTATTATTATTATTATTATTATTATCATCATCATCATCCTACTGAACCCAACATGATATGAGGACTTTTGAGTATGCTTTTGTCAAGTGGAAAATGGCGTAAGGCGACTTTCTGTGAAGGAGTACCCACAATCTCCTCCTCCGCCATTTACGCTCTCTTCTCACCTACACTGTTCCTGCATCAAACAAATTAATCTAGATTCTCACTTCTCCTGACATGGGTCATGAGTGTTGGTTGAGTGTAAAAATAATAATAATAATAATTAACGGTTTATTGAAAAAGTCGGCAGCCCGAAGGCTGAAAATATACATTGGACAAAAATGACTTATTACTGTACATACAAAGACATGGGGTGGGTGGGTCGTTTAACAAAAGCTTCCATTATTGAAAGAAGAAGGAACATGAATTGAACATACAAATTATTATAGTTTACAGTTGATGGCCCGGGCCTGGGCTGGTCATGGAGACACCAGGTGGTGTGGTGTTCACGTGGTGTAGTAACTCGTCCTCGGGTGTTGATATGAAGGACCTCACGTGGTCATGGGGTCACCGGCTGGTGTGGTGTTCACGTGGTGCAGTAACTCGTCCTCGGGTGTTGATATGAAGGACCTCACGTGGTTATGGGGACACCGGGTGTGTGTGTGTGTGTGTGTGTGTGTGGTGAGGGCTAGGAGGTGTGGGGGAGGGGTTGTGTATGAGGGTGAAGAGGTGTAGGTGTGTGCGTGTGGTGAGGGTTAGGAGGTGTCAGGGAGGGGTCTGTCGTGAAGGAGAGGGGGTGTAGGTGTGTGTGTATGGTGAGGGCGAGGAGGTGTCAGGGAGGGGTCTGTCGTGAGGGAGAGGGGGTGTAGGTGTGTGCGTGTGGTGAGGGTTAGGAGGTGTCAGGGAGGGGTCTGTCGTGAAGGAGAGGGGGTGTAGGTGTGTGTGTATGGTGAGGGCTAGGAGGTGTCAGGGAGGGGTCTGTCGTGAGGGAGAGGGGATGTGGCGGTGGGTCGTGCGTGAGAACATAAGAAAATAAGGAGTCTGCAATAGGCCGGTTGGCCTGTGCATGGCAGCTCCTGTCGAGAGTTACTACCACTCTCTATCATCCATGAATCTATCTAGCCTCCTTTTAAAACTTTCCAGCGTTCCAGCACTTACTACAAAGTTGCTAAGCTTGTTCCACTCGTCCACCACCCTATTTGTGAACCAGTTCCTTCCTATCTCCCTCCTAAACCTAAACTTATCCAACTTAAATCCGTTGCTACGAGTCCTATCCTGCTCGGATATTATAAAAACTTTATCTATATCCCCTTTATTGATTCCTTTCACCCACCTAAATACTTCTATCATATCTCCCCGCACTCTTCGTCTTTCTAGGGAATGCAAGTTAAGCTTCTTTAACCTATCCTGATATGGAAAGTTTCTAAGTCCCGGAATCATTCTCGTCATTCTTTGCTGCACCGACTCCAGTGAATTTATATCCATTCTATAATAAGGGAACCAGAACTGAACCGCATAATCGAGGTGCGGCCTGACTAGCGCTAGAAATAGTTGCAATAAGACCTCTGCACTCTTATTACTTACACTTCTAGATATAAAACCTAATACTCTGTTTGCCTTATTTCGAACATTAACGCACTGTTTTCTAGGCGTAGGTCCGGGCTTACACGTACCCCTAGGTCTCTTTCACAAGTCGACTTCTCTAGGTTAATGTTGTTAAGGCTGTATACATTGACAGTATTTGTTCTTCCAATATTAAGTACGCTGCACGTGTTGGTGTTGAATTTCATTTGCCATTTTTCAGACCACCCCTGCAGTTTATATAAATCCTCCTATAGTGCATTTGCATCCTGCCCTGAATTAATCTGCCGCCCTATTTTGGTGTCGTCCGCAAACTTGCTTATGTCACTGCTGATCCCAGTATCTAGATCGTTTATGTAGATTATGAACAAGAGTGGGCCTAGTACTGACCCCTGGGGAACCCCACTGGTTACACCGCCCCACTCAGATTTAACACCATCTACGCTGACCCTCTGCGTTCTATCGGTGAGCCATGATTTTATCCAATTTAAAACTTTCCCCTCGATACCATGAACCTCAACTTTTCTCAGAAGCCTCTGATGCGGTACTCTGTCAAATGCTTTGCTAAAGTCTAAGTAAATAACATCGTAATTTTCGTCATTATCTACTACCTCGAAGACTTTCTTAAAAAACGTCAACAGATTTGTTAGACAAGATTTTCCCTCTGTAAACCCATGTTGAGAGTCGTAGATTAATTTTCTTTTCTCTAAATGTAATCGGATGCTATTTGCTATAATTGATTCAAGAAATTTCCCCACTACTGACGCCAAACTGATCGGCCGGTAATTTGACGCTGATGCTCTGTCTCTCTTTTTGAATATGGGTACTACATTTGCCTGTTTCCACAAGTCTGGCACAACTCCCGTGTCTAATGATTTTGTAAATCAATTTACGAGGGGTCCGCTAATCTGTTCCCTACACTCCTTCAAGACTCGACGGAAAATTTCATCCGGCCCTGGGGATTTTGTCTTCTTTAATTTATTTATCCTCTTAAGGGAGGGAACAGGTGGAATGATGAGGGTCATGTTATTATAATATATGTATTTATTTACCGCCACATGTTGGAGGTGTCTGATGGTATGCTATATAATGGACGTCACTGGTCGATAACATCATCTCACTGGAGGTAATGGACCTGCATTAATCTATACCTTTATTTCTAATTTTCGTGAAACTAAAGACTTTTTAAAAACTGTCTATAATGACAACTAACATCAAGAGAAGGTCCCAAAACAACAAACATTATAGTAGTATATTGTTTATGTGTACACCATTGTTTGATGTACAGTAGCTTCGACCTGTTGTTGGTCTTTGGCAGGAAGTCTGCAGTCAATATATTTATTTTTAATTACAACCAAACTCGTTGTGTATGCTGAATATAAATTTCTTTTTAACATAAACTTATGAATTAATTGATATAGATATCGTGGCCTAAGAGATTAATTGTTGAAATGAAGTTTTCAAAAATAACTATTATCAAACAAGAAAGAATATTATCCAAAGTTTTAAAAGTTTGTGATCTAATGTGGAAACTTATTGTGTTTTTGTGTTCTGCGCTTAAAGGTCGAACGTGTTTGATATGTAACACCATCAATATTATGGGTTCTCCAATTTTGTCTGTCCTAGATGTGAAGATATAAGACGTCTGTGTCTCAACCTAATAGTAACGTTATGTCTTAATTACTGAAGATTCAGTCCACGTCTCACAAAACTGTAATCATTGGCTCTTGACTCTCTTAATACAGATATTACTGTATATTTCTCCCGTCGAGTTTGCCAGCAAAACTAAATTATATTTTCTTAAGTGTGTAAAGCCAGAATATGCATGTTAACTTGTTAATTAAGTTGATTGCCAGGTAGACGTCTTACAAGTACACAGTGCGAGATAATAATAGTGTAGCAGTGAGTATATTGTCGGTCAGTGGGCTGTGTCAGGGAGGGCGAGGCTCCACCACCCATCAAACGTTTCATTGTTGGCCCGGGACAAGATATGCTGTGCTACGTCATAGTGTGCGTGCGTTGTGCAGGCAAGCGGCGTACATACCGTGTGTACCAAGTGGCGTGTGTGTGTGTATGTGTACAACAAGTGTGTACACGTGTGAGTGTACATGTACGTGGTAGTGGTGGGGGGAGGACCGGGTGCGTTTATTTACTTTGCAGCAGTCAATGCTCGCCTTCACTAGGTCTCGCACCCACACCCACGTCTGCCACCCTTCCTCTTCCTGGTCAAACCCGTTATATCCCTAGTACATATCTCAGCTGTGGATATATCCTCACATTATACCCACAAAGATTAGTCCTTTATCTACACCACCACCATGACTGTGTGTGTGTGGTGGATACTAATAGTGTTAGCTTCGTCCTACACACTGTGGTGGGGAGAACTAGGTTGGCAGCCATGGGTAGGACTCGGGCAGGTCGGTGCTGGGGACGTTGGCGACTTTCATCCTCGTATCTCAATACAATTAATTCTACACGCCTTTATACCAACAGCGCACGATTTATACCCTGGGGTGGGCGCCCTCTGCCGGAGAATGTATCGAGGTGTTAATCCGTCCGTGTGTGTGTTGGGTCGCTGATATCAGAGGAGTTGTGTTCTCCTTATTGATAAACAAAAACTTGACGGAGCGGGGAAAATACTTAGAATCTACCAGGTCAATATATGAACTTTGAGGGGTTGATAGCTCTCAGTAAGGGGGGGGGGGGCAGGATGAAGGCTTCATCAAGTGAAACATTGATACAAACTGATAATAATGAATGTAATTTAAGTTAATACTAATAGCAAAATAAAAACAAAAAGATAACATACAGTGCATTAATTTGTCCCTACATTATCACATAACAAAACACACGCAAGTTATCTAACATGAGGCAGCTGTACACCTCGACAAATGCCCCCAATTTTACGGCCATTACGTAGGAACACTGCCAAAGACGTACGTAACAAAAGACAAGTACCGTAGGAGAGAGAGAGAGAGAGAGAGAGAGAGAGAGGAGGAGGAGGAGGAGGAGGGTAGTGGATGAGTGTGGTAGGGAGGGAAGACAGGTGACGAGCGCCCCCCTGATAGCGTGAGACTCACCTTGTTTATGACCGCCCCTCAGGCTGCCATCTTTACCAACTCCCTGTTCTCGGTCTCCTTACTCCCTTATTTACACCCTTTTTGACATCTGATTTGGCAGCCTTTGTAACTTTTTGTCTGGCAGAGTGTAGAGAGTATCTTTACGATCACTACGGAGCGAGGTGTACAGAGACTGACTTTTGTTAGCTGCTGCACACCGTAGGGATACGGCTGCCGGAGTCACTTTAAATCTATATCACTGTCGCTTAGTTTATTTCGGATTTAGTATAATTTATTCGGATTTATTTTGAGTGTAGACGAAGATACAGGAAGTTAAGTATTTTTTAATTTGTAGTGATGATGTTAGTCCGGGTTATGGTAGTCATGAGCGCCTAGTTATGATGACATAAATTATGCTTAAGTTGTGTTTATGAGATAGTTAATAATAATGGCAAATATGAGCCTCAGCGACGATGTGGCGGCTAAAATTAATTTACACGGGAAGTTCAGACCCGAGTCTGCAGGTATACAACAAGGTGCTTCATCACCAGCCACATGAGACGCTAAAACACACACAAACTTTACACCTGCAGCTACGAATGAAAAAAAAAAAAAAATCAGGACAATAAATTTCATCTTCTATCAATGTTGTATTATACAGCGGTAATAATTTACAATAAAATACGTTTTATTATTATTATTATTATTATTATTATTATTATTATTATTGGTATTATTATTATTATTATTATTGGTATTATTATTATTATTATTATTGGTATTTTATTTGGGACGTTTATAACTTACAACTATTGTGAGTAATCCACGGAGAGTAGTCTTCCACGCCGTCAAACTAAACTTTATCCTTTTTCTGTGCAGCCAAACTAAGCTTTATTCATTTTTGCCGCCAAACTAAGCTTTATCCTTTTTCTGTGCCGCCAAACTAAGCTTTATCCTTTTTCTGTGCCGCCAAACTAAGCTTTATCCTTTTTCTGTGCCGCCAAACTAAGCTTTATCCTTTTTCTGTGCCGCCAAACTAAGCTTTATCCTTTTTCTGTGCCGCCAAACTAAGCTTTATCCTTTATCTGTGCCGCCAAACTAAGCTTTATCCTTTTTCTGTGCCGCCAAACTAAGCTTTATTCAATTTTGCCGCCAAACTAAGCATTATTCTTTTTATGCCGTCAAACTAAGCTTTAGTCTTTTTAAATGCCCCCAACTTAGGTTTATTCATTTATGCCACCAAACTAAGCATTATTTATTTTGAGCCCCCAAACTAAGCATTATTCGTTTTATGCCACCAAACTAAGCATTATTTATTTTAAGCCCCCAAACTAAGCATTATTCGTTTTATGCCGCCAAATTAAGCTTTATTATTTTTAAATGCCGCCAAACTAAGCTTTAGTCTTTTTCATGCCGCCATATTAATCTTTATTCATGCCGCCAAACTAAACTTTATTATTTTCATATGCCGCCAAACTGAGCTTAATTTAAGCCCCCAAACTAAACTTTATTAGTTTAATATGCCGCCAAACTAAGCTTAATCTTTTTATATGCCGCCAAATTAAGCTTTATTCATGCCGCCAAACTAAGCTTTATTTTTTGTATGTCGCTAAAAATAAGCTTTATCCCGCTACCTCTCATCCAGGGTACAGCACAACACAACAATCAATTACATACATGCATACATACATACATACATACAGAGGAAGGTGCCGTTTTGAATATATATTGTTTATAATAGTAGAAGATTGTGTCTCGGTTATGTACCCGGTCGACCGTCAGCCATCGTCAAGGGATGAATATTAATCTTTATTTTGACTTTTCATAATGCTGTCGTTACGTTAGTTGTGGTAACAGTAATTTTAGTGTTATATTTCTAATAGAGAATAAAGTGTTGGGCGGTGAGTGTTGTCAGAACATTGGATCTGTCTGTTAATTGATATTTAAAACTAAGATTATTGACATGTTGTGTTTATTACTGGATAATTTCAAATCTATATATTATTCTTATTAATAACATGTATAAATTTATCCCTAAGACTTTATAATTATTTTATATTTTATATATTGTAAATTGGAAATTACAGCGGAAATTTGTGTTGATATTAATATTATAATTGTGGGTTTCTTGTGATGGTTTTCGTTGAGACAGACAATAGACTACTGTTTCCTCCAGCAGGGGGGGGGGACCTCCAGCAGGGGGGGGGGGGGGACAACCATCACTATTATCAAACGTAAATTTATGTTTTAAACTTTGATGATCCAGCACTATTAAAAATAATTTATTTTTTATTTTTTAAATAATTAGTAACGTTAATAAATGACTAAAATAATAATACTCGTCATGTCATTGATCCTGTGAAGTACAGTACAAAGAACGGTCAGTGTAGCCTTGTAACGTGTGTGTGTGTGGGGACAATAACATCATCAATAGCGGAGTTACACTTTACTCATGTGAACTTGCGGCAAAAAATAATAATATTCTCTTTAATTAACAGTTAAGATAAATAAAAGAAAATAACTACCATGCAAAAGATTATCACCAAATTGTTTAGATAATCGCCGAGAGAATTATCACCACTACTCGTCATCATCGAGAGCCAGGAAGAGGTCAGCTTAGCGTATACTATCTATAAAAATCTAATTATACCCATTGTATTATTATATATTTATTTATTTACATCACAAGCGCCATCACCAACCTAGTGAACAAGAAGGAGGGAAGTTATCACAGCTTAGTGTAGGCTATTTTGGCTGTCCTCCCTCCCTCCCTCCCTCCCTTCGTCAGCAGCTAGTCCACCACCTCTGGCTAGTCTCTCCCGCCGTTGCTAATCGTATAAAGGTGATCTGGGAGCCCTCAAACCACCCCAGGGTAATTGGCCGTCTTGTTAACAACCTGGCTGTCGTCTGCTGCCCCTCAAACCACCATGATGCTCCGGGGTAGTTCACCTCATCTCACCTCTACTTGTTATCGACGGCTGGGAGCGATACAATTGAATGTTTGTGCTGTGTTGTGTTGTGTTGTGTTGGTGTGGTGTTGTGTTGTGTTGTGTTGTGTTGGTGTGGTGTTGTGTTGTGTTGTGTTGTGTTGGTGTGGTGTTGTGTTGTGTTGTGTTGTGCTGTGTTGTGTTGGTGTTGTGTTGTGTTGTGTTGGTGTGGTGTTGTGTTGTGTTGTGTTCCTGCTTTGTGTTCGTTTTCTTTCCCTTGATTACATTGTTTACATTGTGTTTGTGGAGTAAAGATAATTAATTTACTTGCGTTATTACCAATCAAGTTTGTCTGCGTGTAATACCGTGCAGATGTTATGACAGCTGAGTCATTCTTGGGGTAACTACATAATTACTCTACAGTTTAGAACATTAAGTAATTTTCTGTTATTTAGTCAGACTATATCAGATAGATATAACTCTATTAATATTTAACTGTTGGTGACTTAGTTAATGAAAGGCAGCAGCTGTATAACTTAACCTTACTTGACTAAACAGATATCTCTATAGTTTGTTCACTCTTATTGTTATAATGTTATTACTGCGCCTCAACATCTAAGGTCTTTAAGCACGGAGTAAGGTTAGTAAATACTCTTTTCCATCAACAATTAAAAAATATGAGAGATAAAACTACAAATTGACCCGAGGCCTCAGTTGTTAGGTTCCAGTGAACAGACTACAGTATAGGAGTGCTTGGCTGGTGATGTCTAGTGAACCGTATGTTGTAAGTTTAACTACGAGTTTAATTGTTACTTGTTGAAGCTCAGAAATACATATAACTACCAATATATTTTGTTGGGCAAAAATAAAATGTGTTGAGAAGGATATTTATATTATTATCATTATTATTATTATTATTATTATAAGTCTTAGTATAGAAATATTAGTAACTGTAATGTAATTATTTTTCATGTTCATTTATTAGTATTATTAGTACAGTAGTATTATTATGTATAACAGAACTTGCACTGATTCTAACCTTGTAGGAAACATGTTACATACTATGAACTATACTAACTTAATAGGTATAGTGACCAAGCATTATGTGTCGTTTTATTAGATTTAGTTGTTAGTACAGCCAAGATAGCTGAGTATATAACTCTCTTGAAAGACCAAACAATTAGAAACACCAAATTGTATTGTAGAATTACAATTTTAGAAGCTTTATATATATTTTAATTTTATCTATAAGATCAAGTGAACGTAGCTCTGATATTTGTCTTTTCTATTACAATAAGCATGTAATCTATTTTGTATTTACAGTTTATTTTTCGAGTTTTATGGTACGTTTTCTGTATTTTTTCTCACATTTAGTGGAAACTATGGGAAATATGACAGTATAGTCAATAAAAAATGGCTTAAGCTTGTGCTGCCGTTATGCCGTAAATTTTTCAAGCTTGTAAATTAGTATATAATGAGCGTGGCAGTTGAAGCATTTTAATCTAAGACAACATCATTCGCGATACACCCAGAGCAGCCTGTTAAGTGGTGGTCGTGAGTGGGGGATAAACACACCATACGTATTTAAGAACCGTGGGAGCTGGAACACTGAAAGGATTAATGATACAAATATACAGGTATTTGTTTAAAGTTAAGCATTTTTTTTTTAAATTAGGAATAATATTAAAGTAAATGCACTAGTCAACAATAATTAGATAGTGTAAGTGACAGAAAATGGCTACTGAGGCACTTTAATATAAACACAATACGTACAGTAAGTTAGTTACTACAGCAACTAGAGTATAGTACTTAATAAACCCTGGGAGTTACAGTCACAGACAAACTAACATTACTACTTTTATTAAATAAAAAAATAAGTCTCTCACAACATGGGTTTTGTAGTAATAATTATAGGAATAATTATTACACGTGAGCTGAAGGTTAAATAAGAGCAGCACTACTGTCCGGAATATTTAAGAAAGGAGGAAAAAAGTTTAAAGGGCATGTACTAGGCTGTCTGGTGTTGGTCTTGACTGTAAACAACTGCTCATTCTATACACACATAAGCAAGTCCATCTACACACACACACACACACACACCACACATAGTAAACAATTTATTTATTTACATACATACACAGTATTGCAGTAAAGAGTTAGCTTACTCATACACATTTTACAGTAAGCAGCCTTTTGTTCATAAATGCACACAGAACTTCCAGCAGCATTGTTTATTTACAAGCGTACGTATTTCGTATAACAAAGAGATGTATACAAGTGACACTGTGTTCATTTATTGACGCATCTAAACACAGCAGCACTCATTTACTATCACTAGTAAACGCCCCACATATATTATACAATACACGCTAAACAAATGACTACCGCCTCCCTGCCTCCTCCTGGTCCGCCCGGCATCCACAACACCTACCACTAAAATGGACCTTAATCTCCATGGAAATCCCACATTAAATCCAGCATTGCCTGGATTTAATGAAAGGGGAGCCAGGCTCTAATCTGACATAATCGCCAGGGGCTTGTCTTGGTCGGCCATAGGAAGGTCGTAGGATCTCATGTGTCACACCCACGATCGTCAGCTGTCTCGGAGTTATGACGTTTATAGCAACCAGAATCGTTTCAGGATCTTTGTAAAAGCTTTGGCAGATTGCAGGCTTTTTTTATAAGATAGGATAATCTCAGGTTGTCCAAATGGGTTCTGATTGTGTATTTCATGTGTTTATAAGACCTAGAATAGTGTCAGGTTGTCCAAATAGGTTCTGATTGTTTCGATTGTTTATAACACTCGTTTTACGGTGCCCAAAGGGGTTTTGATTGTCTCTTTTAAGTAAGTCCCAGAATCCTTATACGTGTGCATTATGTAGAATCTAGTCTACAAAGTGGCTTTACTGGACTGGGTTTTTATGTTCTAAATTCTAAAAGGTAAAAAAAAATCGTTTCAATGTATCTATAGAGGTTCTGGAAAGCTGGGAAGTGGTTCAGGAGTAAAAGGAGACAGTCTATACCTGTACACAGATCTGTAGAGAATAACACTAATAGAATTTAAGAACAGTATATTGTATGTCATTGAGTATTGTATGTAAGAGAATACTGTATCCTATAAAATCTTAAATGAAGAAATTATCCATAATGAGTTTTTCTGTACAAGATGCCGGATTGCATGAAGATTAGGCAACCCAATTTATTTTCACCTTCATATTAACCACATTAACCTAAGCTAACCTAACGCTACTTGGGGGGTAGGTTAAGTTAGTTAATCTTCAGGTGAAATAGAGTTAGGGGCAAATTCTTAGGTGATCCGAATAATCTTAACGCTGAAATAATCTACTATGAGGTGTTTTGTTGTATGTATATGAAACCGTAGGGACGTGTAGTCATAAATACGGGTTACATGAGATTTCAAATTCTAAATAGGCCATTGAGTTTGTTTCTATATAGGGTAAGGTGTTGATTTCTTCATTAGAGATGAGTTGAGGGGGTGTGGTGTAATCATGTCTGTTGGTAGCTCTAAAATATATAGTAGATGATGATGATGGGAAGGGTGTCTACCTGGGGGAGGGCCAGATGGTCGACCAGCCTAACTACTGCTACACGGAACCACGACCTTCTGGCTCTGTGGTGTAGCACTGTCTTGATTTAGAGCCTCAATTAGTGGAGTGATGTGGAGGACAGTGGAAGCCTTGTTCACTCCTCGCTTCCCTCCACTTCTTCTGCTCCCCCCCTCTCCTCTCTCTCTCTCTTCTTCCAGCCATCCATTCATTCATCTTTCCTTCCCTCTCCATCCCGTCTTTCCATCTCCCAACTATTTATTCCTCTCTTTCTGTTTCCCTTCACTCCTTTTTATCCCTCCCTCCCCCCAGCACTGTACTGTACTGCACTGTACTGTATTGTACTGTACTGTACTGTACTGTACATGATAAAACTTATTGACATATTTAAGCGAAGTGATTTTTTTATATTTTATTTTGTATTTTTGTATTTTTGGTCTTCGGGAAGGACTTTCATGAACTTGAAATGAGCTTTTGTACGTTACTACTAGGTACGTGAATTGGCCATTTTTAATTGAAGTTGTGGTGCCCTGTTTTATATGTCAAAGTGTTGTTGACTTTAAATGAACTTTGGTCTACTTCACATTAATGATCTCTATTGTACTTGAATTTAAATAAATGTTTTGTACTTTAAAATCACTGACATTTTTTCTGTGCTTATTTATATTTTTTATCAAAGTTATTTTTAGTAGACTCTTGTGTACGTGGAGTAACATATTTTGTTCTTAAACGACTAACTATTTTTATACATTAATAATCCTTTTGTGTACCGAGATTTAGGAACTTTTTTGCAAGGGAATAATTTTTTTTTAACTTACTCGTCATTGTATACGTCTAGTTAGTGACCTTTTGTGTACTTAAAGCAAATGACCTTTTTTTAGGGGGTTAAGAAGGCCTTTTATGGATCTGTTGTTGAGGTTGGTACAGTTTATGTGTCTTAAGGGGGAGGGGGAGGGGGAGGGGCGTTAGGGAGGAGGGTAAGGGGATTGAGGGACGTAGAGAAGTGTTGTGGGCTAGTAATAATAATAATAATAATAATTGACGGTTTATTGAAAAAGTTCTGCAGCCCGAAGGCTGAAAATATACATTGGACATAAATGACTTATTACATACATTGGTGGTTTAACAAAAGCCTTCATTAGAGAAAGGTAAAGGAACATACAGTGAACATATAGATTGTTGTAGGTGTTGAACAGCAAAAACGTAGTGTAGTAACTCCCTCCCAGATGGTGTTAGGAGGGACCTCACGTGGTGTAGTAGTTCCCTCAGATGGTGTTATGAGGGGCCTCACGTGGTGTAGTAATTCCCTCACAGATGGTGTTATGAGGGGCCTCACGTGGTGTAGTAATTCCCTCCCAGATGGTGTTAGGAGGGACCTCACGTGGTGTAGTAGTTCCCTCACAGATGGTGTTATGAGGGGCCTCACGTGGTGTGGTAATTCCCTCACAGATGGTGTTATGAGGGGCCTCACGTGGTGTAGTAATTCCCTCACAGATGGTGTTATGAGGGGCCTCACGTGGTGTAGTAATTCCCTCACAGATGGTGTTATGAGGGGCCTCACGTGGTGTAGTAATTCCCTCACAGATGGTGTTATGAGGGGCCTCACGTGGTGTAGTAATTCCCTCACAGATGGTGTTATGAGGGGCCTCACGTGGTGTAGTAATTCCCTCACAGATGGTGTTATGAGGGGCCTCACGTGGTGTAGTAATTCCCTCACAGATGGTGTTATGAGGGGCCTCACGTGGTGTAGTAACTCCTTCACATATGGTGTTATGAGGGGCCTCACGTGGTGTAGTAATTCCCTCACAGATGGTGTTATATGAGTGAGGTGTGGTTCCAGGCCTTCCTATCGTAGACGGATTAACACATCCGTGGTTGTCAGGTCTCACGGGCTGTTATCACTGGGTACCTGGGACCTCACTGTGTGAAGGTCAACTTGGGTACCACTGTTACTGTTGAGTTGTTCTCACTGACTTAAGCACTGTTCACCACTGTTCACCTCTGTCTAACACTGGTTCCATTCCTTTCCTAAATGAAATAGTAACTTCTGGCGAGAACTTGTTGATATTCCGGTGGGGAGGAGGGTTCAGGGGAGGGAGTTGGTATGGGCCAACATAACAGTTGACGTGGCTGCTGCTGAGCAGCGCCAGGTACGTCTTGACCCTTCGGTGGTCAAGGATGTGTGTGTGGTGGTGGTGAGGTGTGGGGGCTGATGGTGGTGGTGAGGTGTGGGGGCTGATGGTGGTGGAGAGGTGTGGGGGCTGATGGCGGTGTGGGGGCAATGGTGGTGGAGAGGTGTGGGGGCTGATGGTGGTGGAGAGGTGTGGGGGCTGATGGTGGTGGAGAGGTGTGGGGGCTGATGACGGTGTGGGGGCAATGGTGGTGGAGAGGTGAGGGAATGAGGTAGAGGAGAGGTGAAGGAGAGGGGATTTAGGGAGGCGAGTGAAGGGATTATGGGGGAGAGGGGAGGTAGATTGGGATGAGAGTGGGGGCTGATCCTAGAGTCCTTAGTGTCTGTCTGTTTGTCTGTCTGTCTGTCTGTCTGTCTGTCTGTCTGTCTGTCTATCTGTCTGTCTGCCTGTCTATTGTTGCTGTAGTATTTCCTGCTTCACTGGCCCAAGGTGTGGTGGATCCTGTACTGTGGGAGGGAGTAGTGCCAGAGAGAGAGAGAGAGAGAGAGAGAGAGAGAGATCAACAACACAAACACAGAAGTTAAAAAAATATGAAAGAGTGAGGAAGTTACTGACTAAGGGGAAGAGGGGGGGGGGAGAAGAAGAGGAGGGGAGAGTAAACGGAGGGGAAGAAGATAATAGTAGGAGACAAGGGGGGTGATGAGGATTGAGAAATGGGAGAGGGAGGAGGAGGAGTAGATGGGGAGAGTATGAACTGACAAGTGTGGGCCAGATGACACACTGTCACACCACAACTACAACACAACCACGTAACCACTCCACAACCACCATCCTCTACAACTTAAACCTAACCTAACCAAAGTTAACCGAACTTAAATTAACCAAACCTAAACTAACCAAAGTTAACCTAACCAAACCTAAGCCTAATCTAAGCTAACCGAAGTTAAATTAACCAAACTTAACCTAACCAAGCCTAACCTAACCTAACCTAACCTTCAGGTCACAAACACTCCTGCCTTTTTTACATAACAAGGAAGCCGTCAGCTGTTGCCTCTGACGTGGGTAAACTTCTGAGAAACAGAGGCGGTCGTCAGCACGTCAAACAGCGGTCGTCAGCACGTCGAACAGCTGTCGTCAGCACGTCAAACAGCGGTCGTCAGCACGTCAAACAGCAGTCGTCAGCACGTCAAGCAGTGTTCGTCAGCATGTTAAGTAGCTGTCGACAGCACGTCAAACAGCGATCGTCGGCACGTCAAATAGCGGTCGTCAGCACGTCAAACAGCGGTCGTCAGCACGTCAAACAGCGAACGTCGGCACGTCAAACTGTTCGTCAGCATGTCAAGTAGCGGTCGTCAGCACGTCAAACAGCGATCGTCGACACGTCAAGCAGCAGTTGTCAGCACGTCAAACAGCGATCGTCGACACGTCAAGCAGCAGCTGTCAGCACATCAAACAGCGGTCGTCAGCACATCAAACAGCGGTCGTCAGCAGTATGTATACTAACAGTAGAAACACGATGAAAAGATTAGGACCACATGAAGATTAGACACCCTAGTATGTTGAACCAAGCCAAACTTAACCTAACCTAGCCAAACTTAACCCAACCTAACCTCACCAAACCCAACCTAACCTAACCTAACCTAACCCCAGTTTACCAGTTGAATTGCACCTAATATTAACTCCCGTTCCCTTTAAATTCTCTTTGAGTGGAGGGATTTGGGAATTTGTTCCTTCCGTCTGTTTTTTGTTTCCGTCCGTCCGTCCGCTCGTCCGTCCGTTTTTGCGTCACTCTTATATGCCTGTGACGAAAAAACTACACAAATTAACTAAATGAAACTTGGTATGTGTTAACGGAGAGGTGTTTGTTGTTATTAAGAGTAGCGTGAGTTAGTGTTAGGTCTGTAGCCTATATATATGTCATTGTTTTATTGACCTTGTGTAAGTGACTCTACCTGTACCTGTGCTTGCACCTGTACCTGTGTTTGTACCTGTACTTGTACCTGCGTTTGAACCTGTACTTATACCTGTACTTGTACCTGTACTTGTACCTGTACTTGTACCTGTGTTTGAACCTGTACTTATATCTGTACTTGTACCACTTGTACCTGTACGTGTCCTATAGTTTCTATATTAATCTGAATTTGAAAGCCTGAGATGACACCATAGTGACCTTGTTAAAACTGGTCTTAATGAAACAAATATTACAGCCTCTCTCTCTCTCTCTCTCTCTCTCTCTCTCTCTCTCTCTCTCTCTCTCTCTCTCTCTCTGTGGTAGGTAAGGATGGTGGCAGAGATAGGGAGCATCACGCCACACCTCACACGACAGGTGCTGGAGGGTAAGGGGGGGGGGGGGGGGAGACAACACCTACCTGCAGGTTTTCCTCTTGGCTGTCTGAACCGTGATGGATGGACTTAGTGTGATGTATGCCTTCTTGTTTTTGAGGGAGAAGGGGTGGAGGAAGAGGGAGGGAGATGGAGTAAGAGGGAGAGTGGACAGAGGAAGAGGGAAGGGGCTGGAGGAAGAGGGGAGAAATGGAGGAAGAGGGATGAGAGATTTAGACGCGAGATAGGTAAACATTGGTTTGGAAGTAGAGTAGTGGATGAGTGGAACAAGTTACCAAACATCATCATTAACTCAAACACGCTGGATAGCTTCAGACATAGGTTGGACGGATATATGAGCGATAGGGGTTGGGTGTAAACGGGACTGTCCAGTATGGGCCATTAGGCCCGCTGCAGTTTCCTCCATTCTTATGTTCTTATAAAGGACGGTGTGCTGTGTCCCCGACTGTACGTACCCCGACCATCACCACCACGACTACTGCTGGCAGATTATAGTTACCTCAACTCACTCACTCATTCTTATAAGAGATATAATCACCATTTTACCTGTAACTCACCTGGCTATATTGTACAGTCTAAGACCTCTTCTACGCCATTTTAACCTCCATTGTGTAATACATACAGTACATACATACATACATACATACATACATACATACATATATACATTCGTAAAGGTTCTTCTGATAAGCTTCTGTGGTCAACTGAATATTAATCAATCTAACATTACCTGGGGGTCAATGTAGGTTAGGTTAATGTTAGTTTGGATTAGTTTAGCTTAATTTACGTTAGATTAGGCGGTTAATGTTAGGTTAGGTTCGGTTAGTGTTATGCTAGGTTAGGTTAAAGAAGCGGCTCATCAGGTGAAACAAGCTTGTGTGTCTAATCTTCACGTGATCCAGATTAAACTTAGCGTCTATGCTAACTCGGACCCACAAGTTCGTATTCTTAAAAGTCGACTTAACTTTACGGTGAAGCACAACTCGAGGACATGTGGTGAGGGAGCCCCAGGGCAAGTTTTTTCCCCCCTCGATGTTCTCAGGATGTGGGGGTGTAAGGCCCGGCTGTCTCTAGAGGTTACTAATGCTCTCTAAAACTCTTCAGTTTGAGCCTTAACGTCTTGTGAGTCGTAGTACTGTCATGCCTTGACCTGAAGGGTGTCAACTCGCATAACTTGGTAAATAATTGTTCGAGACGCCCAAAACTGGGTTAATATGTAATGAAAAAAGAATAAATGAATAATAAGTGTCTAGTATATAACATATATATTAGTTGTTTAATGTAGATATTTTGTTATTTATTGCCATGAAGAAGATATGGAAGAGGAGAACGCGGGGAAATTGCCTCGTTCAACATCACCGCCATCAGCAGCTGTTGGGAGAATGGCGGTGTGTGACCCAGCGCCCCCTCGCGCGCACACACACACACACCCCCGTTTACACCAAATTTATCTTACATGTACGACTTTCCGAAAAGATCAAACGTCCGGATAAGAAAATAATATCTTTAAAGACGACATTGTACGCACTAGCACGCAGCATTCGCCTCGGATGACTTAGATATTTGTAGATGAAAGGAAAGAACAAAATGAAGTGTTGTGGTGGCAGGCGGGAGAGGAGGTGAAGGTTTTACAGCAGCGAGCAAGTTTCTCTCTCTCTCTCTCTCTCTCTCTCTCTCTCTTGTTTTGTGGTTGAGTTTATGTGGCGTAACTGAGAGATACACTGGCGGGTTTTTCTCTCTCAACACTCTACTGTCTCTCAAAAATTGTATTAAACATTGTGGTAATAATTAGAGCAGATGTCGTCACAATAATTTCAGTCTTTTTTTTTTATTTACTTATTTTATATCTGTTGTGTCTTGGGAAGTGTGGGAACTGCTGCTGAGATAGTGTGGTGGTGGTGGTGGTGGGTAGGTGGTGGTGGCTGTAGGTGGTGGTGGTGGGTGGGTAGGTGGTGGTGGTGGTGGCTGTAGGTGGTGGGTAGGTGGTGGTGGTGGTGGCTGTAGGTGGTGGGTAGGTGGTGGTGGCTGTAGGTAGGTGGTGGTGGTGGCTGTAGGTGGTGGTGGTGGGTAGGTGGTGGTGGTGGTGGCTGTAGGTGGTCGTGGCTGTAGGTAGGTGGTGGTGGTGGTGGTGACTGTAGGTGGTGGGTAGGTGGTGGTGGTGGTGGCTGTAGGTGGTGGGTAGGTGGTGGTGGCTGTAGGTGGTGGTGGTGGGTAGGTGGTGGTGGCTGTAGGTAGGTGGTGGTGGTGGTGGTGGCTGAAGGTGGTGGGTAGGTGGTGGTGGCTGAAGGTGGTGGGTAGGTGGTGGTGGTGGTGGTGGCTGTAGGTGGTGGGTAGGTGGTGGTGGTGGTGGCTGAAGGTGGTGGGTAGGTGGTGGTGGTGGCTGTAGGTGGTGGGTAGGTGGTGGTGGTGGTGGTGGTGGCTGTAGGTGGTGGTGGCTGTAGGTGGTGGGTAGGTGGTGGTGGCTGTAGGTGGTGGGTAGGTGGTGGTGGTGGTGGCTGAAGGTGGTGGGTAGGTGGTGGTGGTGGTGGTGGCTGTAGGTGGTGGGTAGGTGGTGGTGGTGGTGGCTGTAGGTGGTGGTAGCTGTAGGTGGTGGGTAGGTGGTGGTGGCTGTAGGTAGGTGATGGTGGCTGTAGGTGGTGGGTAGGTGGTGGTGGCTGTAGGTAGGTGGTGGTGGCTGTAGGTGGTGGGTAGGTGGTGGTGGCTGTAGGTGGTGGTGGTGGCTGTAGGTGGTGGTGGTGGTGGCTGTAGGTAGTGGTAGTGGTGTTGGTGGTGGTGGCTGTAAGTGGTGGCTGTAGGTAGTGGTAGTGGTGTTGGTGGCGGAGGCTGTAGGTGGTGGTGGCTGTAGGTGGTGGTGGTGGTGGCTGTAGGTAGTGGTAGTGGTGTTGGTGGTGGTGGCTGTAGGTGGTGTTGGTGGTGGTGGCTGTAGGTGGTGGTGGTGGCTGTAGGTGGTGGTGGTGGTGGCTGTAGGTGGTGGTAGTGGTGGTGGTGGCTGTAGGTGGTGGTGGTGGTGGTGGCTGTAGGTGGTGGTGGTGGTGGCTGTAGGTAGTGGTAGTGGTGTTGGTGGTGGTGGCTGTAGGTGGTGGTGGTGGTGGCTGTAGGTAGTGGTAGTGGTGTTGGTGGCGGAGGCTGTAGGTGGTGGTGGCTGTAGGTGGTGGTGGTGGTGGCTGTAGGTAGTGGTAGTGGTGTTGGTGGTGGTGGCTGTAGGTGGTGGTGGTGGCTGTAGGTGGTGGTGGTGGTGGTGGTGGTGGCTGTAGGTGGTGGTGGTGGTGGTGGCTGTAGGTGGTGGTAGTGGTGGTGGTGGTGGCTGTAGGTAGTGGTAGTGGTGTTGGTGGCGGAGGCTGTAGGTGGTGGTGGCTGTAGGTGGTGGTGGTGGTGGCTGTAGGTAGTGGTAGTGGTGTTGGTGGCGGAGGCTGTAGGTGATGGTGGCTGTAGGTGGTGGTGGTGGTGGCTGTAGGTAGTGGTAGTGGTGTTGGTGGCGGCGGCTGTAGGTGGTGGTGGCTGAAGGTGGTGGTGGTGGTGGCTGTAGGTATTGGTAGTGGTGTTGGTGGCGGAGGCTGTAGGTGGTGGTGGTAGTGATTGTTGTTGTAGGTGGTGGGGGTGGTTGGTGTTGTTGTTGGTAGGGGTTGGTGGTGGTGGTTGTTGTTGTTGTTGGTGGTGGTGGTGGTGGTGGTTGGTGTTAGTGTTGGTGGTGGTGGTGGTAATAAAATGGTGGCGAAGGAATGTCTATTGTGGGAGGCTGGAGGCCATTTAAAAAAAAGTGGTGGTTGTTGTTGGTGGTGGTGGTTGTTGTTGTTGTTGGTGGTGGTGGTTGTTGGTGGTGGTGGTGGTTGTTGTTGGTGGTGGTTGTTGGTGGTGGTGGTGGTGGTTGTTGTTGTTGGTGGTGGTGGTAATAAAATGGTGGCGAAGGAATGTCTATTGTGGGAGGCTGGAGGCCATTTAAAAAAAAGTGGTGGTTGTTGTTGGTGGTGGTGGTTGTTGTTGTTGTTGGTGGTGGTGGTTGTTGGTGGTGGTGGTGGTTGTTGTTGGTGGTGGTTGTTGGTGGTGGTGGTGGTGGTTGTTGTTGTTGGTGGTGGTGGTGGTTGTTGGGGGTGGTTGTTGGTGGTGTTGGGGGTGGTTGTTGCTGTAGATAGGGGTGGTGGTAGTGGTTGCAATTTGAGAGATACAAGTGAATCACACACACACACACACACACACAAACACTAATCGCCCCCACTTCTTGTTGTGTGTAACTTGGCCCGACCATCATACACACCACACCACCAGTCGACGCTACTTTAATGCACATGTACACTTCTCACGGTACATCATAATATAAACTGTACACACACACACACACACACACACACACATGAGCGTGTTGTTTTAGTACTGTACACTGGGGCGCCCCGTGTATGAAGTGTACATCTCAACAGCTTTACAAAAATAAAACCAGCTGTGTGTACCCTAAGCGAGCGTACATGTGCACCTCCCACTGTACACTATCATCTGTGTGTACCGCAAGCGAGCGTACATGTGCACCTCCCACTGTACACTATCAGCTGTGTGTACCCCAAGCGAGCGTACATGTGCACCTCCGACTGTACACTACCAGCTACGTGTACCCCAAACGAGTGTACATGTGCACCTCTACGTGTACACAACGATGCTCGTGTACATCATAGCAGGTGGTCCTAATACAAGACGTGTGTTATATGAGAGGTGGTGGTGGTGGTGGTGGTGGTGGTGGTGGTGGTAGTGATGGTGGTGGTGGTGGTGGTGGTGGTGGTAGTATAGTAGTAGTAGTAGGTGTGCCTATTAGGGAAGGCTGGCGGTAGTAGTAGTTGTAGTAGTAGTAGTAGTAGTAGTAGTAGTAGTAGTCACCGTATCCTAGCTCTCGATGCTGCACACAGGAGGAACGAGAACGACAAGATAAGGGCATATGGGGAGAAAATTCAAAACGTTGATCAAGGCAGCTTCACTCCCCTAGTGTTCACAACCTCTGGTGGGATGGGCCCAAGTGCAAGATGTTTCTAAGCCAGACTCGCGGAGTTGATCTCCGAACAGAAGCAGCAGCCCAGAAGTTATGTTACAGCCTGGATGAGATGTCGACTGTCCTTCTCTCTCCTTCGGTCGGCTTTGCTCTGCCTCAGGGGAACGAGAGCTTCTGCCCCTACTCCGACAACTGCTGCAGATATTGACTATGAGGCTACAGTCACTGAATGCCTCATAGATCTGCGGCTCAACTAATTCAACACAGATAGGATAGCTTCTTATGTATTAGGATATTTAATATTAAGGTAAATAAATGGTGGCGAAGGTGTGGCTATTGGGGGAGGCTGGAGGCCACTATTAAAAAAAAAAAAAAAAAAAAAAAAAAAAGTAGTAGTAGTAGTAGTGATGGTGGTGGTGGTGTTGGTGGTGCTGGTGGTGGTGTTGGTGGTGCTGGTGCTGATGATGGTGGTGGTGCTGGTGGTGGTGGTGGTGCTGGTGCTGGTGCTGATGGTGGTGGTGGTGCTGGTGGTGGTGGTGGTGGTATAGTAGTATAGTAGTAGTAGTAGGTGTGCCTATTAGGGAAGGCTGGAGGTAGTAGTAGTTGTAGTAGTAGTAGCAGCAGTAGTAGTAGTAGTAGTAGTGATGGTGGTGGTGGTAGTGGTGGTGTTGGTGGTGCTGGTGCTGGTGCTGGTGGTAGTGATGGTGGTGCTGGTGCTGGTGGTAGTGATGGTGGTGGTGGTGGTGGTGGTGATGCTGGTGTTAGTGATGGTGGTGGTGGTGGTGGTAGTAATAGTGGTAGTGGATCTCTGTAAACAACTACCACCATTACCAACACCACTAAACACAGAGCCTTCTGCAGCTGTTCGCTTCTCACTGCTTGTTTGGTTGTTAGATGGTCATAGTGGCAGGGGTAATGGTAGTGACAGGGTTGTGGCAGGGGTAGTGGTAGTGACAGGGGTAGTGGTAAGGGTAGTGGTAGTGGCAGGGGTAGTGGTAGTGACAGGGGTAGTGGTAGAGGCAGGAGTAGTGGTAGTGGCAGGGGTAGTGGTAGAGGCAGGAGTAGTGGTAGTGGCAGGGGTAGTGGTAGAGGCAGGGGTAATGGTAGTGACAGGGTTGTGGCAGGGGTAGTGGTAGTGACGGGTAGTGGCAGAGGGTAGTGACAGGGATAGTGGTAGTGGCAGAGGGTAGTTGTAGTGACGGATAGTGGTAGTGACAGGGATAGTGGCAGGGGTAGTGGTAGTGACGGATAGTGGTAGTGACAGGGATAGTGGCAGGGGTAGTGGTAGTGACGGGTAGTGGTAGTGACAGGGATAGTGGTAGTGGCAGGGGTAGTGGTAGTGACAGGGGTAGTGGCAGGGGTAGTGGTAGTGGCAGGGGTAGTGGTAGTGGCAGGGGTAGTGGTAATGACAGGGATAGTGGTAGTGGCAGGGGTAATGGTAGTGGTAGGGGTAGTGGTAGTGGCAGGGGTAGTGGTAGTGACAGGGATAGTGGTAGTGGCAGGGGTGGTGGTAGTGACAGGGATAGTGGTAGTGGCAGGGGTAATGGTAGTGGTAGGGGTAGTGGTAGTGGCAAGGGTAGTGGCAGGTGGTAGTGGCAGGTGGTAGTGGCAGAGGGTAGTGGCCAGGAAAGTCAAAGTATACCATTAGCATAGTTAAGAGTTTGATCAGTAAATGGATCCCTTCACCGCTTCACACCATCCACCATTACTGCATAAGATAACTCACTCCCAAGATAACACTAACCTAAGATAACTCACTCCCAAGATAACACTAACCTAAGATAACTCACTCCCAAGATAACACTAACCTAAGATAACTCACTCCCAAGATAACACTAACCTAAGATAACTCACTCCCAAGATAACACTACACTAAGATAACTCACTTCCAAGATAACACTAACCTAAGGTAACTCACTCCCAAGATAACACTAACCTAAGATAACTCACTCCCAAGATAACACTAACCTAAGGTAACTCACTCTCAAGATAACACTACACTAAGGTAACTCACTCCCAAGATAACACTAACCTAAGGTAACTCACTCTCAAGATAACGCTACACTAAGGTAACTCACTCCTAAGATAACACTACACTAAAGTAACTCACTCCCAAGATAACACTACACTAAGGTAACTCACTTCCAAGATAACACTACACTAAGGTAACTCACTCCCAAGATAACACTACATAAAGGTAACTCACTCCCAAGATAACACTACACTGAGATAACTCACTCCCAAGATAATACTACACTAAGATAACTCACTCCCAAAATAACACTACACTAAGAAAACTCACCCCCAAGATAACACTACTCTAAGATAACTCACTCCCAAGATAACACCCTACTAAGAAAACTCCCTCTTAAGATAACACTACTCTAAGATAACTCACTCCCAAGATAACACTACACTAAGGTAACTCACTCCCAAGATAACACTACACTAAGAAAACGCCCTCTTAAGATAACACTACTCTAAGATAACTCACTTCCAAGATAAAACTACACTAAGAAAACTCACCCCCAAGATAACTCCCTCCTAAGATAACACTACACTAAGAAAACTTACCCCCAAGATAACTCATTCCCATGATAACACTACACTAAGATAACTCATTCCCAAGATAACACTACACTAAGATAACTCACTCCTAAGATAACTGAGTGTTACAGTAGCCCACAGAAGCACTCTCGATGGGGTCAAATATCCAGACTTTTTTTCTCTGTTTTTGCCTAATTCTTTTTTCTTATTTTATCTTAGCCACCGGCTAGCTATTATGGTGAGGGGGTATAGTGTGGTAGGTGGTATGGTGAGGGGGTATGGTGTGGGGTATAGTGTGGTAGGTGGTTATTGAATTGAAATAGTTTATTTAGCCAGAAAAACACAGATACAGAGTGGATAATAATAACAATATTAACATGGCTGAGCCAGTTGAGAACCTGAGCTCTCTTTGAGGCACCTGATATATACTATACATTTATCTCAAAGAAGTATTATGTAACACTTAATAACATCTGGAATAGTACAAAAGCATGGTGGTAACAAGAACGTCTCACAATGTTGCCACTGTCATCACTTTAATATTTATTTTATTTATTTATTTTTATTTGTTAGTTTATTTTTATTTATATTTTAAGTATATACATAAATTACAGTGGAATTGAAAAACATAAGTATAATGGGGGAGCAGTACAACATGGGTTGTACAGTATTAAGGTTGAACAAGAGGACAGAGCTGTCAGGATTATGTCTAGTTGGCAAATATGTTTATTGCAATGGTAATTTCTTATCTATTTACATGATAATTTCCGATAAAACGGTTTTGATGGTACAATAAAAGCAGGTACTGTAGATATAGTAGGTATTACAAGAAATATTAATACTTCGACAATACAATAGATATTTTTTAAGACATGATTTAAAGGAAGGGAGCATAGTCTGCTCGGATGGGTGGGGGTAAGTTGTTCCACACCTTCACACCGTGATATTTTATGGAGGTTTGGGACTGAGAGGAGAGCATGGGGGTGGTCTTAGTAGCTCTGGGTGCCTTAAGTTGTATCTCTGATTATTCAGTAACTGGAAATAATTATTGTCAAGCAAGTGATTGGTAGATTTGTAAACAAAGAGGGCACAGCAGTAGATGTGGTAGGTGGTATGGTGAGGGGGGATAGGGTGGTAGGTGGTATGGTGAGGAAGGATAGTGTGGTAGGTGGTATGGTGAGGGGGATAATGTGGTAGGTGGTATGGTGAGGAAGGATAGTGTGGTAGGTGGTATGGTGTAGTTTAACCCATTTGGTTTACTGGGGTGTAATGGTCAGCATGCTCGCCTCGCAAGTGAGCGGACCCAAGTTTCTTTACGCCATTTGCCTCTGTCTACCCAGCAGTAATTGGGAACCTGGATGTTAATCCATTTGTGGATTGTATTCCTGGGTAATGGTTAGCCAGTGCAGTTGACGAGTTGTCCGGTCTTCTCGGACTATTCCTTGACAATGGGTCATGTAACTCGTTAACTTAGGGTGTGGTTGTTGTGTTGGCGACAGCTTCTACACCTTAAACAAATTCACGCCTAGGTGGCCCTTGAGCCGGCCATCCTCGTTACACGAGGGGCAACCATTATTATATACTGTGGTAGGTTTTTTTTTTTTTTTTTAGAGAAAGGAGAGGTGAAAGAAGATTAGAGGTGGGGGAAGGAAGTTATAGTTCTGAAATTGAAGAAATTTAGGAGGAAGTAAGAGAGGGCAGGCTGACCGTCTAGCTAAGCTAATAGTGTGTTAGGGTTGTGTCATGGATTAGTTATTGTCTGTCGGTACAGGCACTAGACATCCTACCCTGTCCCATATGTGGGTGTTTTGAGGGCCTTATTTCATATTCCGCCGACCCTACTGGCGGATGCTGGTCTAGGGAGGTTGTCTATTGTCTGGCCGTGTAGATCGGGGGTGGTAATGGACCTTTGGAGATTTGGTAACATTTTGGGAACCATATATGGTTGTTGTCGTTATCTGGTGGGAGTCTTTGAAGAAGTTCTTGCTCTGATCCTTCTATCTTTTGCCAGATTCTGCTGGCCAGGGTGTGCAGCTGCTGGTTGATGGGTTTCATTCTCAGGTCTCTATGTATCTCGGCTGTGGTTCTGGTGAAGGGGTATCTTTCACCTGTGACGAATCTTAAGGCTTCATTTTGGACCACCTGTAATTTTAATATTTGAGTGGTGCTCATAGTATGAAGAGGTACTGCTGGGTAAGTTAATATCTGTGTGATAAATGATGTCACCAGCCGGAGTTTCATTTTCTCAGGAAGCGCTTTAAAGCGGTATAGTTTTCTCAGCTCTCTTCTTGTTTTTTCCTTCCTGCTGTGGACATGGTGGGAGTAACCTGTCGTGGATATATGCAGGTCCAGGAGAGTGCCTCTACTTTTGTATCCTATCTGGGCATTATTGTTTTCTAATGGATGGGTTTTCCTTCTGCATGAGGGTATCACTGTGAATTTCGGGAGACTGGTTTGGATTTTCCATTGTTTTTCGTAATTATTTACCCTTTCTAATTCCCGCCTGGTGTTGTCGATCTGTAACGCTCGCGATTTTCCTTGTTGTGTTGTTATTTGAGTGATGTCATCTGCATACATAATATCTTCTCCCCGCCTCCCACTAGAATAGGTAGGTTCATGGTAGTGCTATTAGTGGTATGGTAGGTCACGGTAGGGGGTATGGTAGTGGTGTGGTCCTTAACCTCCCGGTTCTAATCCCCACCCCATCCTCCTACCCTTTCACCCTCCCTGACCCTCCCCACCCCCATCCCTTCCCTCACACTCCCCACCCCCATCCCTTCCCACCCCCATCCCTTCCCACCCACTCCCCACCCCCATCCCCTCCCCTTCAGTCACCACCCACTCCCCACCTACCCAACACCTATACCATTACACCCCAAGGGAGGGGGCGTTGATGGGGTGGGTGAGGGAGTGGCGTTTCCCAGGTGACCGTAGTAATGACGTCACTCCCATTCATTAATTGCCACGTGGTGTCATTGTTTGTAAACATTGGCGTAATGAATGTTCATGAATGGTTCCACATGTTTTGTTTTGACCCCCCCCCCCCTTCAGTAAAGAGAGTGATGAATGTTTAGTGTGAGTGAGGGTGTACTGTAGATAACAGGTGTGTGACAGGTGTCTAGGGAGTGGGGGTGTAGAAACAGGTGTGTGACAGGTGTCTAGGGAGTGAGGGTGTAGATAACAGATGTGTAGTAGGTGTCTGTGAAGTGAGGATTTAGATAACAGGTGTGTAACAGGTGTCTAGAGAGTGAGGATAACAGATGTGTAGTAGGTGTCTGTGAAGTGAGGATTTCGATAACAGGTGTGTAACAGGTGTCTAGAGAGTGAGGATAACATGTGTAACAGGTGGGTAGGGTTGTGTTTAAGGAGTGGTCGGTTAGAATACAACACCGTCACAGATACACCTTAGATGAATACGTGTGTTGACGTTATTGTGTGTCAGTGTGTGTTGTAAACTGGCGTGTGGAGATGTGACCGTTCCTTTAGTGATGCAGGTAACAGTAACACAGACACTTTCTTGGCGTAGCAACACCAGTAACAGTAACACGAAGGGGAAAGATTTTCAGATAAGATACTTTTGACCAACATTGTCATTTAAACCAGTTATGTGATTAGGCTAGAACAGTGGTTCTCAAACTCGGGGTAATTATCCCAACTGGGGTAAAAACTACATTTTGGCTGGGGTAATATGCTTCTGTTGGCACGGTGGGGTGACCTCGTATTTAACACTTATAACGCTTACGTTTGCCGCGTTTGGCACACCCTGACAACGCTGCCTTTCGTGACGACAAGTTCATCGCACGCCTAGCTTATCTGTCGGACATCTTTAGAGAGATGAATGTGTTGAATTGCTTTCTACAAGGAAAAAATGCTTCCATTATCGATGTCCAAGATAAGATGAATGCCTTCTGTCAACAAATGGAACTATGGCACAGGCGAGTCAACGTCAACAACGTCGCTATGTTTACCAAGCTAGACCAATTTTTTCAAAGTAGCGAGGTTCAGTGCCCGGCGAGCATCTGCTCACACTCAAGACGTCAATGACAAAATATTTTCGTGAAAGCAAGGCTCTGGAGACGAACACCGCGTGGATGGAGCAACCATTTCTTGTGGCCGAAGATGTCATTTCTGACAACGACCCTGCAAAAGAAGAAATCCTGAAGTTGAGAAATGATTCCGTGACCCATAGCACATTCGACACTGTCGAGGATATTACATCTTTCTGGCTTAAGCAAGGAGCAGTGGGATACCCAACTCTAATGACTCGGGCTATCAACGTACTTCTATTTCCCACGACCTGTATGTGTGAACTTGGGTTCTCGGCAGTGTACCACATCAAGTCCAAGACTAGAAACCTGCTCGTTCCAAGCTCAGATATGAGGCTGGCTCTGTCAAAGACTAAACTACGCATCCAACATCTGGTGTCGACAAAACAAGTTCATCCATCTCACTAAGTCTATAACAGCACTGTAACTGTAGCACTATTATTGATTTTTGTATAAGACTGACTAGAATTGTACACTTGTGTTTTGTATAATGCATTTTATTGGAGGAGTAAAATTTGTAAGTACATTTGTGAACTTGTGTTTTGTATAATAAACTTTATTGAAAAAAAAGTAAGGAGTAAAATTTTACGTTGGGGTAATTCGAACCTGTCAGACTTTAAATAGGGGTAAAACTGGAAAAAAGTTTGAGAACCACTGGGTTAGAACCTTGTCAGTGATCCCCATGTAATCAACTGTTGATAAAAAATACATAGCACCAACAATAACCCTATCAGTAACAGTAGACGCAACAACAGCAGCGTCAGGAGTGTGGAGGGCGTCTGGCCTGGGTCACCCTGGCGTGTAACACAACCCGACAATGGTAGTGAGTTATGGTTTGGATAAGATACACCTTATCAGTTGACCGCTCCATCTCAACGTGCCTGCCCGACCGTCCAACAAACGACCGTCCTTCCGATCGCTCGTCTTACGCGATCAGGTTATTTCTTCTAAACTCTCCGACTCTCACCATCCCGCATGATACTGCGCGTTAAGAGCGTGACTCCATCCTGTGTTATTAGAACCTATCATATGAGCGACCCCACTTTTGCCGACCTTGAGGCTTCATCTACACACACACCCACCTGGTCTTACGTGTTCAGAAGTACGTACACTATCACCACAGTGCCAGTGGACTAATATCAAATTAAAGATAAGGGCAAATATTAAGAATTTTAGAAAAAACATCACCCGAAGATCAACCCCCTAACCTGGCTTAGCCCGACCTAACCTAGTTTTAACCATAAGATATTTTTTTTTTTTGCGGGGATTAGCCCACCCGGGCACAGGTCACTGACCCACATCGGGGCCTGGGGGGCGAAAAATGTAATAATAATAATAATAATAATAATAATAATAATAATAATAATAATAATAATAATAATAATAATAATTCATAGTAAATAAAATATATAATAAAAAAAATAATAATAAATAAAAAAATGAAAAAAAGATCAAGCGTGAGTAACAATATATGGACGTTGTGTTGTCCATAGTAAGAAAAGCAATTGAGACCCTGCTATTGTGTGTAAATGAGGCAGAAAGTCAGATCAGCAA
This sequence comes from Homarus gammarus, assembly GCA_958450375.1. Lineage (NCBI taxonomy): Eukaryota > Metazoa > Arthropoda > Malacostraca > Decapoda > Nephropidae > Homarus > Homarus gammarus. The sequence continues at coordinate 22,834 of CAUDMG010000561.1, read as the reverse complement.
CCAGGGACTTGGTCACAATTTTCGTGATGCCATATGGCAGCAGTGTCTACCATTAGACAACACATTATGCTTCCAATAATTTCCCAGGCGGTAGTACCTCCCTGATTGATAGCTGCCTACTACCTACACTGTTCTTAATGTTCCAGGTTGTGTGCGTGTGTGAACTAGGTCGTGGGACACAGGGTACGCTTAACACACATTTCAAAGAATTTTTCCTGATTACAAATTAAACAAGTTTCTCAAAACAAACTTACCCAATTGTTTATCAAGTTGGGTCACCTGAAGATTAGCTCCCCGGGTTATTTTACCTGGTGATGAAACATCCTAAACTAACCAGTAATATCTCAGTTATTATTATTATTATTATTATTATTATTATTATTATTATTATTATTATTATTAGTAGTAGTAGTAGTAGTAGTAGTAGTAGTAGTATGTACCACTATTATTGTTGTTATTATTATTGTTATTGTTAATATTAGTAGTAGTAGTAGTAGTGGTAACAACTGGGGTCAAACAAGTGGCATATGCTGATGACCTTACAGGAGCAGGAAAAGTGGAGGGCATCAAAAAGTGGTGGGACTTGGTAACATCGCGAGGTCCACAAATAGGGTACCACCCAAACGCCAGCAAGTCCTTCCTCATCGTGAAGCCAGAACATTATGAACGGGCAGAGGTGGTTTTTGGGGGAAGTGAAGTCAAAATAACTAAGGACGGCCAAAGACATCTAGGCTTTCGCTGCATTCACCCATGGAGTCAAGCATCGTTGGAACTACCTAATGCCTACTATCCCTGGTATCGGACCCCTCCTCCACCCTCTGGAAGAAGCTATCAGTGTCAAGTTCATTCCCAAATTAGTGAAACACACTCACTTAACCCCAGCAGAAAGAGCACTTCTTGCACTTCCACCAAGACTGGGAGGGATGGGACTAACCAATCCAGAGGAGATTCCAGCCACTGAACATCAAAATTCACTTAAGCTCACGGCAGCCCTCACGGACCACATAATAGCCCAGAACGCAACAGGGGAGGTCGTGACCGGTGAAGTAAACGAGATTCGTAGGTCCATTACGACAGATCGACAGCAATGCCAAAATGATAAGTTGCAGCAACTGTTGCTGCAGGTTCCAGAAAATTTGAAAAAAAAAGTAGCTATAGCGCAGGTGGTGGGCGTCTCGAACTGGTTAACTACGTTACCGATAAGGGCAAATGGTTTCAGTCTTAACAAACAAGAATTTACAGATGCCATTGCTCTAAGGTACGGTCGGCCAGTAGAAGGTTTGCCTTCCCAATGCGTGTGTGGCTCTTCCTATGACGGCGATCACGCCATGGTGTGCAAGAAAGGGGGCTTCATATGCATGAGGCATGATGAAGTAAGGGACCTTACAGCAAATATGTTGAAGGAAATCTGCCGGGATGTCATGGTAGAACCGACCCTCCTTCCATTGGATGGTGAGATCCTCCAACATAGGACTTCAAACACATCTAACGAAGCCCGTGTTGACGTCAGTGCTCGAGGATTCTGGACGCGAGGACAGCGAGCTTTCTTCGACATCAGGATTTTTGATCCCATGGCCGCATGTCACCGTAACCTAGCTCTCGATGCTGCACATAGGAGGAACGAGAACGACAAGATAAGGGCATATGGGGAGAGAATCCAAAACGTTGACCAAGGCAGCTTCACTCCCCTAGTGTTCACAACCTCTGGTGGGATGGGACCAAGCGCAAGATGTTTCTACGCCAGAACCGCGGAGTTGATCTCCGAACAGAAGCAGCAGCCCAGAAGTGATGTTACAGCCTGGATGAGATGTCGACTGTCTTTCTCTCTCCTTCGGTCGGCTTTGCTCTGCCTCAGGGGAACGAGAGCATCGGCCCCAACTCCGACAAATGCTGCAGATATTGACTATGAGGCTACAGTCACTGAATGCCTCATAGATCTGCGGCTCAACTAATTTAACACAGATAGGATAGCTTCTTATGTATTAGGATATTTAATATTAAGGTAATTAAATGGTGGCGAAGGTGTGGCTATCGGGGGAGGCTGGAGGCCACGTTATTTAAAAAAAAAAAAAGTAGTAGTAGTAGTAGTAGTATGATGTACCACTATTATTGTTGTTATTATTATTATTATTATTATTATTATTATTATTATTATTATTATTATTGTTATTATTATTACTATTTTTTTAAAGAAAAAGTTGCTTCCAGCTTCCCCCAATAGCCACACCTTCGCCGCCATTTTATTGCCTTAAAATTAAATATCCTAATACAAAAGTAGCTATCCTAGCTGTGTTGAGTTACTTAAGCCGCAGATCTACTACTACTATTACTGCTACTACTTTTTTAATCGTGGCTTCCAACCTCCCCTTGTAGCCACACCTACTACTACTACCTGTCGTAGACTTGGACACTCCCCTACAACTCAGAGTAGCCATCAAGCTCGTCAGGTGAGAGGATCCACGAGACTGTTGCTCCCCGCACAGCACGACAACATAGCCTGGTAGTGTGAGCCAATGGGAGAGAAGAGGGAGGGTGGGAGGAAGAGAGGTGGGAAGGAGGAAGGAAGGGGGGAAAGGAAGGAAGGAAGGAAGGATGGAGGGAGGAAAGGAAGGAAGGATGGAGGGAGGGAGAGAGCTACAGTAACCAGTGACACACACACGCTCAGGACTTGCCCGGGGGACCAGAGGACCCCCATAAAATCGACCCCAGAGGAACTGAGACTACCCCGGAGAAGCAGAGTTTGTATAGCTGGATACCCCCAGAAAGTAGACGCTAAAAACCTAGTTTGGGGAGATGGTCTAACGATCCCCAGACAGCAGACTGCAGAAAATAAGCACCCCAAGAGAGCAGACTGTGGAAGATAAGGACCCCCAGAGAGCATACTGCGGAAGATAAGGACCCCCAGAGAGCCGACTGCGGAAGATAAGGACCCCAAGAGAGCAGACTGTGGAAGATAAGGACCCCCAGAGAGCATACTGCGGAAGATAAGGACCCCCAGAGAGCAGACTGCGGAAGATAAGGACCCCCAGAGAGCCGTGGGTGGCGGCCGTATTTAGCGACCCATTATTGGTCCTGGGACTTACTCACTCAAGAGCCCCTCTGTTTGTTGTGGGTCGTCACCGTCAAGAGAGACACATCCTCCCCGCCTCCCTGGGCCCTCACTCCCGCCCTTGTGGCCTCCTGATGCAGGGGCGGGAGCTGCTGGGGCGAGGCTCCTCCAGCAGGGCCACCCGAGGGCTGTCGGCACCCGCGTCGTCGTATTGATGATGGTAAAGTGGTGTTTGATTAGCGGGCAGTTGGTTTCTTGTTGGGGTGCGGGGAGTGGGTGGGGCTGGGGGACTCAACCCACACTCACCCCAGCTGCCCTCCACTATCACCCTTACGACCGGGGTGCCGCTGGGGTGATAGTCTGTTACCCCCTGAGGGCGTGGGGAAGCGCCTACACGCCCCCGTCCGGAGAGAGTAAATGTTGACCCACGCGCCTCTCCTCTCCACACGTCATTATGCGAGTCTTTTTTTTATTCTGTTCCAAGTCGACATCAACTCTAGTTTTTGTATGATTTAATTATCCAGGTAACTGATGTGGTTGGCCCCCCTCCCCCCCACCTCCCCCTCCCATTTCCCTTCCTCCATCTTCCCCTCCCCCTCCTTCCTCTTCCCCTCTTCAATCTTTTCTCTTCTCCATTTCCCCCTGCATCCCCTCCATCTCCCCCCCCCCATCCTCTCTCTTCTCCTCCCACCTTACTTTTCCCTCTTTCCCTACCCCTTCCTCCCTCTTCCGCTCCCTCTCCTCCATCTTCCCCTTCTCTCCCACCCCACACCTCTCCTACCTTCCCCTCCTCTTCCATCATCCCCTACCCCACCTCTCGTACCCTACTTCCCCCTACCCCACCTCCCTCTACCTCACCTCCCTTATCCTTCCTACACCCTCCCCACCACTTCACGCCACGACAGGTGAGAAAGTTACAGTGAGGAAGGAGGTGGAGGGAAGAGAGAGAGAGAGAGAGAGAGAGAGAGAGAACATAAGAACATAAGAAAATAAGGAGTCTGCAATAGGCCGGTTGGCATGTGCATGGCAGCACCTGTCGAGAGTTACAACCACTCTCTATCATCCATGAATCTATCTAGCCTCCTTTTGAAACTTTCCAGAGTTCCCGCACTTACTACAAAGTTGCTAAGCTTGTTCCACTCGTCCACCACCCTATTTGTGAACCAGTTTCTTCCTATCTCCCTCCTAAACCTAAACTTATCCAACTTGAATCCGTTGCTCCGAGTCCTATCCTGCTCGGATATTATAAGAACTTTATCTATATCCCCTTTATTGATTCCTTTCACCCACTTAAATACTTCTATCATATCTCCCCGCACTCTTCGTCTGTCTAGGGAATGCAAGTTAAGTTTCTTTAACCTATCCTGATATGCAAGGTTTCTAAGTCCCGGAATCATTTTTGTCATTCTTCGCTGCACCGACTCTAGTGAATTTATATCCATTCTATAATAAGGGCACCAGAACTGAATCGCATAATCGAGGTGCGGCCTGACTAGCGCAAGATATAGTTGCAATAAGACATCTGGACTCTTGTTACCTACACTTCTAGATATAAAACCCAATACTCTGTTTGCCTTATTTCGAACATTACAAGTACCCCTAGGTCTCTTTTACAAGAGGGTAGTATGGTATCGAGGGAAGGAGAAAAAGAAAGAGAGAGAGAGAGAGAGAGAGAGATAAGAGAACTAGGTACTTTGTTATTTGAAAAGAAAAAAGTAATTCCCTCACAAACTTTATAATACGTTTTTATACTTTCACGTAAAAATGCAGTAATATGTGATGTTTCGTTTTGTAAGTAATGTTAACCCACACAAGTTATGCTTCACACACTTCACCGAGTCCATGTGTTGGTAACTGTGTTGGAATATGGAGATCACCTGAAGATTAGCCCCCCCTCACCTTATTTCACCTGAAGATTAGCCCCTCACCTTATTTCACCTGAAGATTAGCCCCTCACCTTATTTCACCTGAAGATTAGCCCCCCTCACCTTATTTCACCTGAAGATTAGCCCCTCACCTTATTTCACCTGAAGATTAGCCCCTCACCTTATTTCACCTGAAGATTAGCCCCTCACCTTATTTCACCTGAAGATTAGCCCCCCTCACCTTATTTCACCTGAAGATTGGTTTGATTGGCATTAAGTTAGGTTAGGTTAGGTTTAGTTGGGATATGTTAGGTTACTTATGCTAGGTTATCTTAGGTTCGGTTAGGTTAAGTTATGTTATGTTAGTTTTATTTAGGTTAGGTTAGGTTAGGTTAATCATCAGGTGATCCGAGAAGTCAACTCTACCTGTTAATGTTGATTAGTTAAGTTTGTGTGTGTGTCTAGAGGGAGAATGGAAGTGAGGGGGAGATGAAGGAAATTAGGAAGTTCTGGCGAAGATAAAGGATGGAGGAGGAGGAAGAAGTGGAGGAGAAGGACGGAGTGGAGGAACAAGAAGAAGAGGAAGGAGGAGAGGAAGAGGGATGATATTATGAGAGTGTGATGTTGTTGAGTGCTTCACTTGTGATTGTGCGAGGGCTGACAGTCACCTCTCTCTCTCTCTCTCTCTCTCTCTCTCTCTCTCTCTCTCTCTCTCTCTCTCTCTCTCTCTCTCTCTCTCTCTCTGGGTTTAAGTTTCACTGGCCCAACAACTAACTATTTTCTTCGATGACATAATAATTTGTTCTTAAGTTTACAAGTCTTTCATCATATTTGTTTGTGCACGTGTGTACGTCTACGACAACACCACGCCACTAGTGTTTATGCACACACACACACACACACACACACACACACACACACACACACACACACACCACGTGAGGCCCCTCATAACACCATCTGTGAGGGAATTACTACACCACGTGAGGCCCCTCATAACACCATCTGTGAGGGAATTACTACACCACGTGAGGCCCCGCATAACACCATCTGTGAGTAAATTACTACACCACGTGAGGCCCCTAATAACACCATCTGTGAGGGAATTACTACACCACGTGAGGCCCCGCAAAACACCATCTGTGAGGGAATTACTACACCACGTGAGGCTCCTCATAACACCATCTGTGAGGGAATTACTACACCACGTGAGGCCCCGCATAACACCATCTGTGAGGGAATTACTACACCACGTGAGGCCCCTCATAACACCATCTGTGAGGGAATTACTACACCACGTGAGGCCCCTCATAACACCATCTGTGAGGGAACTACTACACCACGTGAGGTCCCTCCTAACACCATCTGGGAGGGAGTTACTACACTACGTGTTTGCTGTTCAACACCTACAATAATCTGTATGTTCACTGTATGTTCCTTTACCTTTCTCTAATGAAGGCTTTTGTTAAACCACCAATGTATGTAATAAGTCATTTATGTCCAATGTATATTTTCAGCCTTCGGGCTGCAGAACTTTTTCAATAAACCGTTAATTATTATTATTATTATTATTATTACACCTTTAACTATGCACATATGTTAATGAAGTAAATTGTGTCCCGCATTTTTATTACTAGACAAGATTTAAGGAGATTATTATAAAATTGTATTTTGAAAATTTATGAAAAAGATTAACACCGACAGATAAAGAGAGGAAGAAAGAGAGAGAGAGAGGAAGAAAGAGAGAGGGACAGAGACAGACAAGAGTTAGAGACAGAGAGACAGCTGTGTAGAGTAATTATCATGTTGCTCATATAGACACTGATACGAGGTCGCTTGTCCTCCTCCTCCTCCTCCTCCTCCTCCTCCTCCTCCATCCTCCTAGTCCTCTTTCCCCTTCCTCCTCCTACCCCTCCTCCTCCTCCTCCTCCATCCTCCTAGTCCTCTTTCCCCTTCCTCCTCCTACCCCTCCTCCTTCTCCTTCTCCTATCTTTCTTCTTTCCATCCTTCCCATCTCTTCCCTTCCTCTCTCTCTCTCTCTCTCTCTCTCTCTCTCTCTCTCTCTCTCTCTCTCTCTCTCTCTCTCTCTCTCTCTCTCTCCTTCCTACTCCTCCCCTTCCTATTCCTCCCCTTCCTACTCCTCCCCTTTCTACTCCCCCCCCTTTTCTTCCTCCTATTCCCCACCCCCCCCCCCCCCCCTCTGGTGACCATGCGGGTGGGTTGTAGTACTCAACCTCTCGCTGGCCATTTTGTAGGTCGCACCATGTTTGTTCTTTGTCGTCCACAATGGTAGGGCGTCACCCCCCCCCCCCCCCCAGGGAGTGGGTAGTGGCTGAGGATACTCCCCTTTGAGGTGTTTCACAAAGGTGGTAATAGGGGTGGTGTGTGTGTGGGGGGGGGGGGGGGGACTGACCCTTGTGTAGCCCCCCCTTCCAGTATCTCTCTCTCTCTCTCTCTCTCTCTCTCTCTCTCTCTCTCTCTCTCTCTCTCTCTCTCTCTCTCTCTCTCTCTCACCTGGGCACCACCTGTCTTCCCTCACATTATCTCACTTCTCTCCCAACATCTCTTAAATATTCCTTGTAAACGAGGCCATCCCCCTTATCTCCCCCTCCCTTAAGTTCTGTAGTGTTGTAAGTAATGTGGCTCTTTAAAATAACATTGTATTACGTATATGGTAGTGTGTGTGTGTGTGTGTGTGTGTGTGTGTGTGTGTGCGCGTGCGTGTGTGTGTGTGTGTGTGTGTGTGTGTGTGTGTGTGCGTGTGTGTGTATGTGTGTGCGTTTGTGTGTACGCGTGCGTGTGTGTGTGTGTGTGTGTGTGTGTGTGTGTGTGTGCGTGCGTGCGCGTGCGTGCGTGCGTGGGCGTGCGTGTGTGTGTGTGTGCGTGTGTTTGTGTATGTGTACATCCGAACATCTGAGAACTGTACTTCCACGCTCGAGATGTACATTTGGTACATGTGCACTCAGCGGCGTGTGTACATTTGACGGTATCTGTAAACATGACAGCGTATGTACGCTTGATAATATGCAGGGTACATATGACGGTGTGTGCACATTCGAGGATGTGTACATTTGCGGTGAGTGTACACTTAACAACGTGTTTATTTGATGGGTGTGTGTGTGTGTGTGTGTGTGTGTGTGTGTGTGTGTGTGTGTGTGTGTCCTCATGTACATTCCCTGACGAGAGTACTTAACTACATGTGTATATTACTCTGCACCTGTACACTCGGAGATATGTTTTGTACATTGCCAGTGGTTCTCTCTCTCTCTCTCTCTCTCTCTCTCTCTCTCTCTCTCTCTCTCTCTCTCTCTCTCTCTCTCTCTCTCTCTCTCTCTCTCTCTCTCTCTCTCAAACACACACACACAAAGTAGATTAGTATTTACTCTGAACTCTTCCCTTTAACGTGTGTGTGTGTGTGTGTGTTTGTGTTCTGATTGCATTCTGCATGTGCTTATGTGTGGAGGGAAGGGAAAGGGAGGGAGTAGTGATAGGCAGCAGGTAGACGGAGGGAGGGAGGGTCTGAGTGGAGGGAAACAGCATGTGGGTTGGAAGGAGGGAGGGTCTGAGTGGAGGGTGACAGCAGGTGGAGAGAAGGAGAGAGGGTCTGCGTGGAGGAAGGCAGCAGGTGGAGGGAGTGAGGGAGGGTCTGAGTGGAGGGAAGGAGGGAGTGGAGGGAGGGTCGAGCCAGCCTCCTACATATCAACATTCCTCATCATGGTAACACACAGAGCAGCGACTGTCCCGCCTCTCACCTCCCTCACTACCTTCCCCTGAACCTCTGAAACTTCTCTTCAACTTCTAAACCTTGTCTCGAACCCCTGAACCTTGTCTAAACCTCTGAACCTTCCTTTGAACCTCCGAACCTTCCCTTGAACCTTTGAAACTTCCCATGAACCTCTGAAGTTCTGAACCCTGTCTTAAACCTCTGAACCTTCCCCCTGAGCCTTGTCTTGGACATTTGAACCTTCTATGACAGCCTTAAGGAATCTCTCTCTCTCTCTCTCTCTCTCTCTCTCTCTCTCTCTCTCTCTCTCTCTCTCTCTCTCTCTCTCTCTCTCTCTCAAAACTCAGATCAAATAACAATGACCCCAAATGGATAAATAATTATTTAAATAATATTATTGGACAAGGGAAGGCTATAGGTAAGAGATTAAATCGCGGTGAAGTTTACCTCCGAGATTATTATAAAGTATTGGCTGGTAGGGTTAAGACAGAGATAAGAAAAGCAAAGAGGAATAATGAGCTGAAGGTAGCAAGGGAGGCGAAGTCAAACCCCAAGGGATTTTATGAAATGTATCAAACTAAAACACGAGCAAAGATTGGACCAATACAGTCAGATACCGGCGAGCCAACTGATAACGACGGAGAAATGAGCAATAATCTGAACAGATATTTTTCAACAGTTTTCACCACCGAAAATTTAAACAAGATACCCGAGGCACCGACTATATACAGAAATAGTGAAGGAAATAGATTAAGTGATATAGTAGTGACTAGTAACGATGTTAATAAACAAATAGATAAACTAAAGCCTAATAAGTCACCACGTCCCTTTTAGATATATGCCAGAGTATTAAAGGAATGTAAGGAAGAACAAAGTTGTTTAACATGTCATTAAAAGCGGGTGTAGAAACAGAATCCTGGAGGATAGCGAATGTGATACCGATTTTCAAGAAGGGAGATAGATCACTATCCTCTAACTGAGGTCCAGTCAGTTTAACATCAATTGTAGTCAAATTACTGGGAGCAATAATTTCAAACTCTATTCGAAGTCATCTCGTGAAACACAAATTGACCAATGATTCCCAACATTATTTTCAACTGTTTTCGAATCGGTGGATGAGACACGTTTATGGTATGGTTTACCTCGACTTTAGTAAAGCCTTTGACAGAGTCCCCCACGAAAGACTAATGCGTAAAGTGGAGGCTCATGGAATTGGAGGAAATATTCTAAACTTTATTAGGGCGTGGTTACAGGACAGAAAACAGAGTCAGCATTAATGGCACTAAATCCTATTGGGGAAACGTCACTAGTGGAGTACCCTAAGGCTCAGTGCTTGGACCATTACTATTTATTATAGACATAACGACATAGGTATAGATTTAGATTGCATCATAAGTAAATTTGCTGACGACACTAAAATAGGGCGTATACTTAAATCTGACGAGGACTCCGCAAAACCACAGGAAGATCTAAAATAAAATCGCATGGTCTGAAAAATATTAGAAGAAATTTAATGTAGAAAAATGTAAAGTACTTAGCCAAACAGGTGTATTTGCTCGAAACAAGGCCAACAAAGTACTTGGGTGAATACAAAGGAGTGTCAGTTACAAGACTAGCGAGGTTATCCTAAAACTATATCTTGCGCTTGTGAGACCTCACTTGGATTATGCGGTTCAGTTTTGGTCACCGTGCTACAGAATGGATATAGAATCCCAAGAAAGAATTCAGAGGAGAATGACAAGACTAAACTGGGGCACTAGGAACCTTGAGTATAGAGACAGATTTATTAAAGGTCGTCTCACACTTGAAGCCACGTTACGTATATGTGCTACGTATCTTTCAATTGCTGCATTGGTTATTCAATTAGGTAACTGAGACCGGAAGCTATGCTCCATACGCCACGCGTCATGTGACCAGGGCCCATAGCTTCAGATTGCCTGGGGAGTGATTTTTCTCGCTCAGCTTTTGGCGCCCATGCTCAGTAGAACGTTTCCTCTCAGTCCTTCACTGATTTGGCAAGTGGAGGAGGATCGCGACGTGTGTCAAGGCCCTCCCACGTCGTCCCACCCTTAGTTGTGCACCAGTGGTGGAAACATTTGAAGATAGAGGAAGTATCAATGTTTATATGATTATGTGGTTGGAGGATTATAGAGATCTTTAAAGAAGAGACAACTGTTGGGAACAGATCCACAAGACCTGCTTCGTGATTGTAAGCAACATGAGTAAGAAATGTCAAGACATGCTTTTACTCCCTCCCCATTACCTTACTGTTCTGGTGCAGCAGTATATAACGATTCAGATTCAGAGATCCAGAGATCCTCAAAATGTGATGAATATTGTCCCTAATGAACAAATGTTACATCAAGTTGGGTTAAATAATGTGACCATGTCAATGTATGTTTAGGTATATGATTTAGTGATTGATTCGTGAACATAAGTTTTACCACTTTAAGCAGCACAAAGATTTAACGTAGTTATATGTTGGTTTTTGAAATGTTGTGAAGTATTTCCAAAACAATAAAAAACCACATACCAATTAAGAATTACTCGAGGTTTCCTACCAGTGCATTTTCGGCTAATACTTACCGTAGGCAAATGACCAGCCTTTCCTGAGGTAATATGGATTTCCTGTAGTGTGTATCTAGTTTCCTGATATCATTTTCAATAAATAACAAAACATCCTTGACCTGTGCAGGTGATAATTGAAACTATTGTTTGAATTTGTCCTGTACTAGATAATGGTGCTCGCCAAGTTTTTGTTCTTTTAATGTTTGTTTCGTGGAGCCATGTCCTCTTTTTCTTGGATAGTCCAAGTGTCAGCAGTAGAATTTCCTCATCTGAATCATGATCACGCCACAGAGTACAACTGAGGTCATAGCTTTAGACACGTGTCTTCTGGTGTGAGGAACGCCATCGCGTGCGTAGCCAGCATACAAACGTAGCGTGGCTCGCGTAGCTTCTGGTGTGAGACGGTCTTTTAAACATCTTAATTTGCACTCCCTCGAAAGACGTAGAGTGAGGGGCGATATGACTGAGGTGAATAAATGGAAGTCAAGGTTAAACGAAGGTGATAAAAGAAAGGTGCTTAAATTATCCAACCAGGTGCAAACTCGTAGCAATGGTTTTAAATTAGACAAATTTAGATTTAGGCGCGAGATAGGTAAACACTGGTTTGGAAATAGAGTAGTGGACGAGTGGAACAAGTTACCAAATATCATCATTAACTCAAACACGCTGGATAGCTTAAAATATAGGTTGGAAGGAAATATGAGCGATAGGGGTTGGATGTAAACGGGGCTGCCTAGTATGGGTCAATAGGCCCGCTGCAGTTTCCTCCTTTCTTGTGCTCTCTCTCTCTCTCTCTCTCTCCACACACACACACATTGTAGTAGTGTGTGCGTGAGAGAGAGGGGGCGTGGCCTGGTGACATCACATGTTGGGGGCGTGGCCTGATGACGTCACATGTTGTTGGGGAGTGATGACGTCTCTTGTTTTTTGAGGCGTAGCCGGGTGACGTCACATGTTGTTGAGGCATGGCCTGATGACGTCATATAATGTTGAGGCATGGCCTGATGACGTCACATGCTGTTGGGGGCGAGGCCTGATGATGTCACATGTTGGGGACGTAGCTGGGTGACGTCATATGTTGCAGTGTGTAGGTCATTTTCTCACTTAACTTAGTGTTATTAGGTTAATGTGTCTCGTTAAGGTAGACTCTCAGTGTCAATTTGGAGTCACGTGAAGATTAACCCCAGCTTACTTTACCTGATGATAGAACCCTATCGCTACCTGGGGGGTTAGGTTACGTTAGGTTACGTTAGGTTACGTTAGGTTACGTTAGCTTAGGTTACGTTAGGTTACGTTAGGTTGGGTTAGGTTTGGTTAGGTTACGTTAGGTTGGGTTAGGTTACGTTAGGTTACGTTAGGTTACGTTAGGTTTGGTTAGGTTACGTTAGGTTGGGTTAGGTTACGTTAGGTTGGGTTAGGTTACGTTAGGTTGGGTTAGGTTACGTTAGGTTGGGTTAGGTTACGCTAGGTTACGTTAGGTTGGGTTAGGTTACGTTAGGTTTGGTTAGGTTACGTTAGGTTGGGTTAGGTTACGTTAGGTTGGGTTAGGTTACGTTAGGTTGGGCTAGGTTACGTTAGGTTGGGTTAGGTTACGTTAGGTTACGTTAGGTTGGGTTAGGTTACGTTAGGTTGGGTTAGGTTACGTTAGGTTGGGTTAGGTTACGTTAGGTTTGGTTAGGTTACGTTAGGTTGGGTTAGGTTACGTTAGGTTGGGTTAGGTTACGTTAGGTTGGGCTAGGTTACGTTAGGTTGGGTTAGGTTACGTTAGGTTGGGTTAGGTTGCGTTAGGTTACGTTGGGTTAGGTTACGTTAGGTTGGGTTAGGTTACGTTAGGTTGGGTTAGGTTACGTTAGGTTGGGTTAGGTTACGTTAGGTTGGGTTAGGTTACGTTAGGTTGGGTTAGGTTACGTTAGGTTGGGTTAGGTTACGTTAGGTTGGGTTAGGTTAGGTTAGGTTAGGTTACGTTAGGTTGGGTTGGGTTACGTTAGGTTACGTTAGGTTGGGTTAGGTTACGTTAGGTTGGGTTAGGTTACGTTAGGTTGGGTTAGGTTACGTTAGGTTGGGTTGGGTTAGGTTAGGTTAGGTTAGGTAAGGTTGGTACAGTAAATTATAAGGTAAGATAAACTGGGGACATGTTTACGTCATATATTTTACTGTGTGTTTTAAGTCAACTTCTCTCACCAGCACTAATGATCTTGTGAACGCCTCCAGCTTAACAGAGTGTAACTGAACATCGAGCGTGGAGGTGTGAAGCTTAACCTGAGTGTAGTTAAGCTTCGAGCATGGAGGTGTGGAGCTAAGCTTCGAGCATGGAGGTGTGAAGCTTAACCTGAGTTTAATTAAGCTTAAGCCGAGTGTAACTAAGTTTAAAGCGTGGAGCTGTGAACTTTAACCCGAGTGTAACTAAGCTTAAAGTTAGCTATTACATGCTTGCTTATGTGTCAGCTGTGAACTAAAGCTGACGATGTGAAGAAAACACTGACTGACTGACTGACTGACTGAGTTTTCCAAGCTATGGTGATTTTCTCTCATCACTGTTTACACTTATAATGACGCCATGCCACATATTCTCTGACGTCACGGCTTCTTTGGTGACGTCACGAGTATAAACATTGTGACCGGAGCTGGTAGGAAGGGAGGGAGTGGCTGAGGGTGGAAGGGAAGAGATGGGGCAGGGGAAGGAGTAAGGGTGGATGGAAAAGTAGAAAGGAGATGGGGAGGGGAGGTGATAGGCATTTGTACTTAGTTACCTTCTGTATGTATGCACAGCTGCTCCTCCCCTTCACCCCCCTCTTAATATCCTCCCCTGCTCCCTCCTCCTCCTTTCCTACCCCTCCCCATATCCTTCCCTCTTTCTCCTCTTTCCCTCCTTCACCTATGTCTCCTCTCCCCCCCCTCCCCCGGGTCCTCGCCACAGCCTCCACCATCAAGGAGTAAGTTGAGTGGCACTCCAGGACAGAACTTAAGTGGGACTCGGGAGTGGCGGAGGATGAGTGTGGTGCTGAAGCGCTTGTTTAAGAATGTGGAGAGCCCCGTTGAGCGCCAGTGGGTACCCTCAAGTCCTCACTTAAGTGTGGTTCAAGAATTTACTCGAGGTGACACTTGAGTGAGACTCTGTTGAACATTAATGAGGAAATTCACTCCCTTGTTAACCCGTCTCTTTACATAACATACATACATACATACATACATACATACATACATACTATACGTTCATACATACTGTACGTTCATATATACCTTATTATTATTATTATTATTATTATTATTATTATTATTAAAGGGAATAATGGTACCTGTAGTAGTAGTATTATAGTGATCAACATTTGCAACCATCGTGCAGGACAACCCAGGATTGCAACACGTGTAGTTGGTCCATGGCCAGACGTGTGTGTGTGTGTGTGTGTGTAAAGGGATTAGTATATTAGTTGTTGTCACTCCGTATGTAATAATCCCTAGTAATCCACAAACATGAATGAACAATGGCTTCCGGATTTACGTCTTGTTCCAACCCAATATACATAAATACATACATTCATACATAAATACATACATACACACATACACACACCGCCTCTCCCTCCCTGGCAAGCAACAACAGTAAATCATCCCGAAATATACCGCCTTTGAGTAGCTTCCGTCATGTTTCAGGCCGTCACTCAGGATCTCTAGCGCTCACATCCACGTAACAAGCTCGTTTAATAGTCCGCAACCTCACACAGACAGGCAGACAGACAGACAGGAGCCATGTCTCTTAAAGTAGCGGAGAGATGAGAGAGAGAGAGAGAGAAGAGGAACTGTGCCGGATGTGTTCAAACGGCCCGTAGCCACTGTCGACTTGAGATGACTGGAGGGGAGGGGGGAGAGAGGGCGGGAGGGGGGAGAGAGGAGGGAAGGAGGGCTTTGATCGTACTGGGAGAAAAACGTCTAGATGTAGTTCATGTGGTGGTGGTGGTGGTGGTGGCGGCAAGAAGAAAGTAGTTTAGGTAGAATAAATGATTAAAATCATCTTTAAGGATCACCTGAAGAATCATCACCCCAGCTCGCTCCGCCTGAAGAATCATCACCCCAGTTCGCGCCGCCTGAAGAATCATCACCCCAGCCCGCTCCACCTGAAGAATCATCACCCCAGCCCGCTCCGCCTGAAGAATCATCACCCCAGCCCGCTCCACTTGAAGAATCATCACCCCAGCCCGCTCCGCCTGAAGAATCATCACCCCAGCCCGCCCCACCTGAAGAATCATCACCCCAGCCCGCTCCGCCTGAAGAATCATCACCCCAGCCCGCTCCACCTGAAGAATCATCACCTCAGCCCGCTCCACTTGAAGAATCATCATCCCAGCCCGCTCCGCCTGAAGAATCATCACCCCAGCCCGCTCCACCTGAAGAATCATCACCTCAGCCCGCTCCACTTGAAGAACCATCACCTCAGCCCGCTCCACCTGAAGAATCATCACCCCAGCCCGCTCCACCTGAAGAATCATCACCCCAGCCAGCTCCACATGAAGAATCATCACCCCAGTCCGCTCCACCTGAAGAATCGTCACCCCAGCCCGCTCCACCTGTAGAATCATCACCCCAGCCCGCTCCACCTGAAGAATCATCACCCCAGCCCGCTCCACTTGTAGAATCATCACCCCAGCCCCTCTCCACCTGAAGAATCATCACCTCAGCCCGCTCCACCTGAAGAATCATCACCCCAGCCCCTCTCCACCTGAAGAATCATCACCCCAGCCCGCTCCACCTGAAGAATCATCACCCCGGCCCGCTCCACCTGAAGAATCATCACCCAGGCCCGCTCCACCTGAAGAATCATCAACCCAGCCCGCTCCACCTGAAGAATCATCACCCCAGCCCGCTCCACCTGTAGAATCATCACCCCAGTCCGCTCCACCTGAAGAATCATCACCCCAGCTCGCTCCACCTGAAGAATCATCACCCCAGCCCGCTTCACCTGAAGAATCATCACCCCAGCCCGCTCCACCTGAAGAATCATCACCCCAGCCCGCTCCACCTGAAGAATCATCATCCCAGCCCGCTCCACCTGAAGAATCATCACCCCAGCCCGCTCCACCTGAAGAATCATCACCCCAGCCCACTCCACCTGAAGAATCATCACCCCAGCTCGCTCCACCTGAAGAATCATCACCCCAGCCCGCTCCACCTGAAGAATCATCACCCCAGCCCACTCCACCTGAAGAATCATCACCCTAGCTCGCTCCACCTGAAGAATCATCACCCCAGCTCGCTCCACCTGAAGAATCATCACCCCAGCTCTCTCCACCTGAAGAATCATCACCCCAGCTCGCTCCACCTGAAGAATCATCACCCCAGCCCGCTCCACCTGAAGAATCATCACCCCAGCTCGCTCCACCTGAAGAATCATCACCCCAGCCCGCTCCACCTGAAGAATCATCACCCCAGCTCGCTCCACCTGAAGAATCATCACCCCAGTCCATAATGAATATAAACTATAATTAGGATAACAAAATGCAAAATTAACAGAAGATACAAGAATAATTTGGATAATATTGCAAAATACACACGACTAAATAGAAAATACTTTATTCTGTATTCCAAAATACACGATGCATATTACAATGGATTCTCAACGGCAATTTGTTGACACAGAGTATCCAAACCATTATCAGACAACGATCATTCCACATGACTTGTTGAAGATAAGAATTTAAAGAGCTTCGTTTGAGCCACACATTGTCTTGATGTAGCTCTGGTGTTTGTTCCAATTGTCTAGTTGTGTACAACAGTATCCACATCCACAAAATTGACTGAGTGGTTCACGGTTCTGTGCGTGTATCCCAGACCTTGAATATTGCGGTAAGCTCTCCACTCATCACTGTGAATGACTGATCCTGGTTGAATCACTTCTTGTATTGTAGAAAGAATAGTTAGGTTAGGTCAGGTTAAGTCAGGTCAGGTTAGGTCAGGTCAGGTCAGGTTAGGTTAGGTTAGGATTATCCACCATGGAGCGTCTTGACCCCACCTGAAGAATGGTCACCCCAGGTTGTCCCACCTGAACAATCGTCACCCTGCCAAACTCTGGGGTGACGAGTCTTCAGGTGATCCTTCTAGAATAATAAAGTTATATTTCAAATATTTAGTTGAATAGCAGGCAGATTATTAAATAGCAGTAGTATAAAACTAACTCATATAAGAACATAACATAAGAACATAAGAAAATAAGGAGTCTGCAATAGGCCGGTTGGCCTGTGCATGGCAGCTCCTGTCGAGAGTTACAACCACTCTCTATCATCCATGAATCTATCTAGTCTCCTTTTGAAACTTTCCAGAGTTCCCGCACTTACTACAAAGTTGCTAAGCTTGTTCCACTCGTCCACCACCCTATTTGTGAACCAGTTCCTTCCTATCTCCCTCCTAAACCTAAACTTATCCAACTTAAATCCGTTGCTCCGAGTCCTATCCTGCTCGGATATTATAAGAACTTTATCTATATCACCTTTATTGATTCCTTTCACCCACTTAAATGCTTCTATCATATCTCCCCGCACTCTTCGTCTTTCTAGGGAATGCAAGTTAAGTTTCTTTAACCTATCCTGATATGGAAGGTTTCTAAGTCCCGGAATCATTTTTGTCATTCTTCGCTGCACCGACTCTAGTGAATTTATATCCATTCTATAATACGGGCACCAGAACTGAACCGCATAATCGAGGTGCAGCCTGACTAGCGCAAGATATAGTTGCAATAAGACCTCTGCACTCTTGTTACTTACACTTCTAGATATAAAACCCAATATTCTGTTTGCCTTATTTCGAACATTAACGCACTGTTTTCTAGGCCGTATGTCCGGGCTTACAAGTACCCCTAGGTCTCTTTCACAAGTCGACTTCTCTAGGTTGATGCTGTTAAAGCTGTATACATTATCAGTATTTGTTCTTCCAATATTAAGTACGCTGCACTTGCTGGTGTTGAATTTCATTTGCCATTTTTCAGACCACCCCTGCAGTTTATTTAGATCCTCCTGTAATGCATTTGCATCCTGCCCTGAATTAATCTGCCGCCCTATTTTGGTGTCATCCGCAAACTTGCTTATGTCACTGCTGATCCCAGTATCTAGATCGTTTATGTAGATTATGAACAAGAGTGGGCCTAGTACTGACCCCTGGGGAACCCTACTGGTTACATGGCCCCACTCAGATTTAACACCATCTACGCTGACCCTCTGCGTTCTATCGGTGCGCCATGATTTTATCCAATTTAAAACTTTCCCCTCGATACCGTGAGCCTTAATTTTTCTCAGAAGCCTCTGATGCGGTACTCTGTCAAATGCTTTGCTAAAGTCTAAGTAAATAACATCGTAATTTTCGTCATTATCTACTACCTAGAAGACTTTCCTAAAAAACGTCAGCAGATTTGTTAGACAAGATTTTCCCTTTGTAAACCCATGTTGAGAGTCGTAGATTAATTTGCTTTTCGCTAGGTGCGATCGGATGCTATCTGCTATAATTGATTCAAGAAATTTCCCCACTACTGACGTCAAACTGATCGGCCGGTAATTTGACGCTGATGCTCTGTCTCCCTTTTTGAATATGGGTGCTACATTTGCCTGTTTCCACAAGTCTGGCACAACTCCGGTGTCTAATGATTTTGTAAATAAGTTTACGAGGGGTCCGCTAATCTGTTCCCTACACTCCTTCAAGACTCGAGGGAAAATGTCATCCGGACCTTGGAATTTTGTCTTCTTTAGTTTATTTATCTTCTTAAGAACATCCTCGTTTCTGATAGTGATATTCTGTAATTTCTCTTCTTCCTTTCCCTTAAATATCAGTTCCACCTCTGGAATTTCATGACGAATTTCTTCTGTGAAAACTGATAAGAAGTAGCTGTTCAATGCTTTGCTTATTTCTTCACTGCCATTTATCACTTCTCCCCTCCATGACTTTAAAGGACCAACTTTGTCTTTGACCTTTGTTCTATATACCTGGAAAAATCCCTTGGGATTCTCTTTAGATTCTCTTGCTATTTTGATTTCATAGTCTCTCTTTGCTTTCCTTACATTTTTCTTAAAATTCCCAGATAGTTCATTATACCTATTTCTGAGCTTCTCCTCCCCTCCCTTTAATTTCTTATATATTCCTTTCTTTATTCCTATGTCATGTTTAAGTTTTCTGGTCATCCACCTTGGCTCATTCTTATTTGACCTAATTTTTCTGTATGGTATATTTTGTTATTGCACTTTATGTAGTATACTAGTGAATATATTATAGTCATGATCAATTGTTGTGTCATCTATGACCTCACCCCTTCCTACTGGGGACTGACGGACTGTTCCCAGGTGACCTCACCTAGGTACCTTCTTAACCCCTGATAATCCGCCAACCAAAAGTTTGGGACTCTGACCATATTGTCATTGTTTTTTGTTTCCCAATTTAGGGTGAACCTGATTTCTCTGTGATCACTGTTACCTAGTTCTTCCCCTACTGTGATATCTCTGATAATATTTTCTTTATTTGTTAATATTTGGTCTAATATATTGTCACCTCTAGTAGGTTCTGTAATTAGTTGTTTCAACAAATTGTCCTGTACTGCGTCTAGGAAGTCTTCAGATTCATAGTCACCTACAATGTTGTCCCAGTCAATATTTCTGAAGTTGAAATCCCCCATAATGCACAGGTTGTTATATTTTGCTGCCCTACTCATTTCCTGCCATATAGGCTGAGCTGCTTCTTTCCCAAGACTTGGGGGCCTGTAAATCACTCCCATAATTAGTTTTTCTCTTCCTTCCGTGATTTCTACCCATACAGACTCGGTTCCTATTTCACCCTTTATTGAATTATTGATACAACATTTTAATGTATCCTTGACGAAGAGTGCGACCCCTCCCCCCTTCCTACCTTCCCTGTCCTTGTGAAAATGGTTGTACCCTTCTATGTGGTACTCTGATAAAAAAAATTTGCTCGCCAGATTCATCCAAGTTTCGGTGATTGCTATGACGTCTACATTCTCGGTACATACAACCGCTCTCAGCAAGTCTATTTTATTTCTAACGCTCCCACTATTTGTATAGTATACATTTAAACCTACCCTTCCGTCGTCCTGTTTTACCCCTTGTCCTGAGTAACTAATTTTACTTCCCAGGACCTGCTTGTTTTCTGACTCCCACTTTCCCCGACGTCTCTCTACTGGCGAAACCCCCCCTTTGGAGTGACAATTTCACGCTCCAGGGATGCAGACAACGTCTTTACCCCCTCACGAGACAAGTGTACTCCGTCACGACTGTATAGGTAGTCGTTGCCATAGAATCGTTGCCAGCTATCAATGAATGCCCAACCATTGTTTGCACAATGTTTTTCCAGTCGGCAATTTATAGCAATTGCCCTGGACAGCCATTCACGACCAACCCCTCTTCTAGGCAAGACACCACATACTATCTGGATCCCTCCCCTATCTCTAATCTTCCCCAGCGCCTCCCTATACCTCTTGAAAAGTTCCTCACTCCTAACCTTTCCTATGTCGTTTTCTCCCACACTAAGACACAATACTGGATTGGTACCCTCCCCTGACAAAACCCTGTCTAACCTCTCAGCTACATGCCCTATCCCAGCCCCAGGAAAACACACCCTAGTCCTAAGTTTCCTATCTCTTGTACAAAAAGTCCTATCTAAGAACCTCACCTGGCTGTCCTCAACTACCACGACCTTACCACTGGGCAGGGTTTGTACAACTGCCGTTTCCTCTCCTGCACCACACTTTCCTGCCTCTTCTCTTCCTCGCCAGCTTCCTCCAGCACCTGGTAGGGGTTCCTACATTCCACACCCTGGTCAGCTTTCCTGAGCCTAACCCTAGTCCCCTTGGAGACAACCACTCTCCACGCCTGCTCCTCCTTCGCAGGTGTCCTGCTAGACAGGACACCAACCTGAAGGAGTTCCGTCCTGAGGGCTTCATTTTCCCCCTTTCGAGTGTCAACCTCACTCCTCAATTGCCCCAGCTGCCTTAGCAGAGTGGCCAGAAGGTCGTCTTTCCCCACACTACTCACCTCTTCCCCCAAGACACAATGATCCAAGGCGGCCATTTTCCTTGGTCACTACGGGAGAACTTGGGGGCACGTCCTTCTCCAAGCTGTTGATAATTTTTACGATGGTTGGGACTGGGCTGTTCTTATAACAATCAGTTCGTGCTCGTATGGGCTGATATATTATAAAACTAGCTAATATATTTTAAAACTAGCTGATATATTGTTAAGTTATAAAATAGATAGATAGTTAAGCGGCTAATTGGTCGCTAAGTAACACCGTCCCACTAACTACCATAGTCATTACCATAAAGATCAAGTAACAGGAGCATTAATGACTGGGTTTATATATGTAATTAAGTTATACCTCCAATAATTTGTTTTATCAATTAGGGTAATATGACCCCCCCCCACAGGAGTAATTAGGCGATAATTAGGGTCTTTGTAATTAGTGGTGATGAGAAATGGCCAACCGATAATGACTCAGCCTAGTTTAATGATGACTTTTTTCTTTGCAAATTTAATAAGATTTTTATTTATCTATTTTTATGAAGGGTAACCTAATGTATATATATATATATATATATATATATATATATATATATATATATTATATATATATATATATATATATGCAAGTAAATCACTGTAGGTGCGCGTGATCTAGGTATATGCTGATAACCACAAGGAAAGAAGAAAACACGAAGTTCCCAAGCGCTTTCGTGTAATTCACATCTTCAGGGGTGAGTACAGACTAGTCTGAAGATGTGAATTACACGAAAGCGCTTGGGAACTTCGTGTTTTCTTCTTTCCTGGTGGTTATCAGCATATATATATATATATAATATATATAATATATATATATATATATATATATATATATATATATATATATATATATATATCTTGATAAAATCACACGGGAAAAGGGAAACAACGGAGCACCTCTGAAGATGTCTTGAATAAAGACGAAAGCTAAGGTGCTCCGTTGTTTCCCTTTCCCGTGCGATTTTATCAAGATTTATCTTATCCACGTTTCATTGTGGGGGAATTAAATGAAAAGAGATATCTAGATACTAATGAGATAATACGAGAGATAAGATAGTAGAGAAATGTTAACAAATGTAGACCACAAACAATTGATCTTACAATGGCCTTAATCTAAGCCACGATAAAACATTCGAACGAAACTAAATGAAAACAAATCAAAGTGTTTACAAAAGGCAGTGAAGTGGTTGTAACAATACGTTTCCCGGCAATGCAGCGTAAAACACCACCACCAGACACACACACACACACAGTAAGGTGTGGTTAGTCAGTCAAAAGAGGCACGCACTGAGCTGCCTAAGTAAAATAAACGTGTTCCTAGAGTTAAGGAAAAGCTAAAACAAATGATGGCCAAAATAATACGAAAACTTCTACTTCAGTATCAGTTTCAGTTTCTACAGTCGCTACAATAACACCACCCCCTAACTCTAAGATAAAGAGGCAGAGAAACACTGCTTAAGCTCCTCTTCCCCTCAGCCCAGACCTTGTTGCTTGCACTATCAAAAAAACTGAATCACAGTTTTGGAGCGCCATCATGCAAACCCTTTCAAGGATATAGCTGCCAATTAAACCCTAACAGATAGAAAGG
>CAUDMG010000560.1:67500-126689 GCA_958450375.1 Homarus gammarus | reverse complement strand
ACTCTCCCCCCTCCTCCTCCCCCCCTCCCTCTCACCCACTCTCCCCCTCCTCCTCCTCCCCCCTCCCTCTCACCCACTTCTCCCTCTCCTCCTCCCTCCCCTCCCTCTCACCCACTCTCCCCCTTCCTCCTCCCCCCTCCCTCTCACCCACTCTCCCCCCTCCTCCTCCCCCCTCCCTCTCACCCACTCTCCCCCTCCTCCCCCCTCCCTCTCACCCACTCTCCCCCCTCCTCCTCCCCCCCTCCCTCTCACCCACTCTCCCCCTCCTCCTCCCCCTCCCTCTCTCCCCCCCTCCTCCTCCACCCCTCCCCCTCCACCCACTCTCCCGCCCTCCTCCTCCCCCCTCCCTCTCACCCACTCTCCCCCCTCCCCCCCTCCCTCTCACCCACTCTCCCCCTCCTCCTCCCCCCTCCCTCTCACCCACTCTCCCCCCTCCTCCTCCTCCCCCCCCTCCCTCTCACCCACTCTCCCCCCTCCTCCTCCCCCTCCCTCTCCCCCCCTCCTCCTCACCCCTCCCTCTCACCCACTCTCCCCCCCTCCTCCTCCCCCCTCCCTCTCCCCCCCTCCTCCTCACCCCTCCCTCTCACCCACTCTCCCCCCTTCCTCCTCCCCCCTCCCTCTCACCCACTCTCCCCCCCTCCTCCTCCCCCCTCCCTCTCACCCACTCTCCCCCCTTCCTCCTCCCCCCTCCCTCTCACCCACTCTCCCCCCTCCTCCTCCTCCCCCCTCCCTCTCACCCACTCTACCCCCTCCTCCTCCCCCCTCCCTCTCACCCACTCTCCCCCCTCCTCCTCCTCCCCTCCCTCTCACCCACTCGCCCCCTCCTCCTCCTCCCCCTCCCTCTCACCCACTCTCCCCCTCCTCCTCCACCCGCCCTCCCTCTCACCCCCTCTCCCCCCTCCTCCTCCCCCCTCCCTCTCCCCCCTCCTCCTCACCCCTCCCTCTCACCCACTCTCCCCCCTCCTCCTCCCCCCTCCCTCTCACCCACTCTCCCCCCTCCCCCCCTCCCTCTCACCCACTCTCCCCCCTCCTCCTCCTCCCCCCCTCCCTCTCACCCACTCTCCCCCTCCTCCTCCTCCCCTCCCTCTCACCCACTCTCCCCCCTCCTCCTCCCCCCTCCCTCTCACCCACTCTCCCCCTCCTCCTCCCCCCTCCCTCTCACCCACTCTCCCCCTCTCAGCATAATTACAAATAAATAGTTAAAGATACACAACATATTAAGCCACAAACTCCAGTGTATGAGAAATTAATATTTGATTTTCCTCGAGATAATTTTGGAATTCCTACCAAGAAATAATTACTAATATTATTATAGTAGAATACCGGAGAGAAGAATACAGTATAATGTAATGAAATACAAAATGCAGTGAAATACTCGAGTAATGATAACAATAATAATAATAATAATAATAATATTAATGTTAGTAGCAATAGTGATACTAATATTACTCTCTCTCTCTCTCTCTCTCTCTCTCACGTCATTATATCTCCCCACTTTTGTTCAGCCTCTCTGGTACTTCCCACGGCCATGAGGGTACTCCTCTACGTGTCTCACTCCACCTGACACTTTCCTTGTCCTATGACACTTTCTCTCGTGCTCTGACACTTTATTATTATTATTATTATTATTATTATTATTATTATTATTATTATTATTATTATCATTATATTATTATTATTATTATTATTATTATTATTATATTATTAGTATTATTATATTATTATTATTATTATTATTATTTTTATTATTATTATTATTATTATTATTATTATTATTATTATTATTATTATTATTGTGTTAGTTATCAGCTGAATAAAAGCGTCTCAAAGGGTTCATACTTCACACTCCCTACAGCTCACTCCCTACAACACACACACTCCCTACAACACACACACTCCCTACAACACACACACTCCCTACAACACACACACTCCCTACAACACACACACTCCCTACAACAAACACACTCCCTACAACACACACACTCCCTACAACACACACACTCCCTACAACACACACACTCCCTACAACACACACACACCCTACAACACACACACTCCCTACAACACACACACACACCCTACAACACACACACTCCCTACAACACACACACTCCCTACAACACACACACACTCCCTACAACACACACACTCCCTACAACACACACACTCCCTACAACACACACACTCCCTACAACACACACACTCCCTACAACACACACACACCTACAACACCACACTCCCTACAACACACACACCACCCTACAAACACACACTCCTACAACACACACACCCCTACAACACACACACTCCCTACAACACACACACTCCCTACAACACACACACTCCCTACAACACACACACTCCCTACAACACACACACACCCTACAACACACACACTCCCTACAACACACACACACCCTACAACACACACACTCCCTACAACACACACACTCCCTACAACAAACACACTCCTACAACACACACACACCCTACAACACACACACTCCCTACAACACACACACTCCCTACAACACACACACTCCCTACAACACACACACTCCCTACAACACACACACTCCCTACAACACACACACACCCTACAACACACACACTCCCTACAACACACACACTCCCTACAACACACACACTCCCTACAACAAACACACTCCCTACAACACACACACTCCCTACAACACACACACTCCCTACAACACACACACTCCCTACAACACACACACTCCCTACAACACACACACTCCCTACAACACACACACACACTCCCTACAACACACACACTCCCTACAACACACACACTCCCTACAACACACACACTCCCTACAACACACACACTCCCTACAACACACACACTCCCTACAACAAACACACTCCCTACAACACACACACTCCCTACAACACACACACTCCCTACAACACACACACACTCCCTACAACACACACACACCCTACAACACACACACTCCCTACAACACACACACACACCCTACAACACACACACACCCTACAACACACACACTCCCTACAACACACCACACTCCCTACAACACACACACTCCCTACAACACACACACTCCCTACAACACACACACTCCCTACAACACACACACTCCCTACAACACACACACTCCCTACAACACACACACTCCCTACAACACCACACACTCCCTACATCACACACACTCCCTACAACACACACACTCCCTACAACAAACACACTCCCTACAACACACACACTCCCTACAACAAACACACTCCCTACAACACACACACTCCCTACAACACACACACTCCCTACAACACACACACTCCCTACAACACACACACACCCTACAACACACACACTCCCTACAACACACACACTCCCTACAACAAACACACTCCCTACAACACACACACTCCCTACAACACACCCACACTCCCTACAACACACACACTCCCTACATCACACACACTCCCTACAACACACACACTCCCTACAACACACACACTCCCTACAACACACACACCCTACACACACACACCCTACAACACACACACTCCTACAACACACACACTCCCTACAACACACACACTCCCTACAACACACACACTCCCTACAACACACACACTCCCTACAACACACACACTCCCTACAACACACACACTCCCTACAACACACACACTCCCTACAACACACCACACTCCCTACAACACACACACTCCCTACAACACACACACTCCCTACAACACACACACTCCCTACAAAAACACACTCCTACAACCACACATCCCTACAACAAACACACTCCCTACAACACACACACTCCCTACAACACACACACTCCCTACAACACACACTCCCTACAACACACACACACACACAACACACACACTCCCTACAACACACACACTCCCTACAACACACACACTCCCTACAACACACACACTCCCTACAACACACACACTCCCTACAACACCACACACTCCCTACAACACACACACTCCCTACAACACACACACTCCCTACAACACACACACTCCCTACAACACACACACTCCCTACAACACACACACCCTACAACACACACACTCCCTACAACACACACACTCCCTACAACACACACACTCCCTACAACACACACACTCCCTACAACACACACACCTTACAACACACCTACTCCTTACAACACACACACTCCCTACAACACACACACTCCCTACAACACACACACTCCCTACAACACACACACTCCCTACAACACACACACTCCCTACAACACACACACTCCCTACAACACACACACTCCCTACAACACACACACTCCCTACAACACACACACTCCCTACAACACACACACCCCTACAACACACACACTCCCTACAACACACACACTCCCTACAACACACACACTCCCTACAACACACACACTCCCTACAACACACCTACTCCTTACAACACACACACTCCCTACAACACACACACTCCCTACAACACACACACACTCCCTACAACACACACACTCCCTACAACACACACACTCCCTACAACACACACACACACCCTACAACACACACTCCCTACAACACACACACACTCCCTACAACACACACACTCCCTACAACACACACACTCCCTACAACACACACACTCCCTACAACACACACACTCCCTACAACACACACACTCCCTACAACACACACACTCCCTACAACACACACACTCCCTACAACACACACACTCCCTACAACACACACACTCCCTACAACACACACACTCCCTACAACACACACACTCCCTACAACACACACACACCCTACAACACACACACTCCCTACAACACACACACTCCCTACAACACACACACACCCTACAACACACACACTCCCTACAACACACACACACCCTACAACACACACACACTCCCTACAACACACACACTCCCTACAACACACACACTCCCTACAACACACACACTCCCTACAACACACACACACCCTACACACACACACTCCCTACAACACACACACTCCCTACAACACACACACTCCCTACAACACACACACTCCCTACAACACACACACTCCCTACAACACACACACTCCCTACAACACACACACTCCTACAACACACACACACCTACAACAAAGACACACACTCCCGACAACACACACACTCCCTACAACACACACACTCCCTACAACACACACACCCTACAACACACACACTCCTACAACACACACACTCCCTACAACACACACACTCCCTACAACACACACACTCCCTACAACACACACATACCTACAACACACACACTCCCTACTACACACACACTCCATACAACACACACACTCCCTACAACACACACACCCCCTCAACACACACACCACCTACACACACACCCTACAACAACACACTCCCTACAACACACACACTCCCTACAACACACACACTCCCTACAACACACACACTCCCTACAACACACACACCTTACAACACACCTACTCCTTACAACACACACACTCCCTACAACACACACACTCCCTACAACACACACACTCCCTACAACACACACACACCCTACAACACACACACTCCCTACAACACACACACTCCCTACAACACACACACTCCCTACAACAAACACACTCCCTACAACACACACACTCCCTACAACACACACACTCCCTACAACACACACACTCCCTACAACACACACACTCCCTACAACACACCCATACTCCCTACAACACACACATTCCCTACATCACACACACTCCCTACAACACACACACTCCCTACAACACACACACTCCCTACAACACACACACCCTACAACACACACACTCCCTACAACACACACACTCCCTACAACACACACACACTCCCTACAACACACACACTCCCTACAACACACACACTCCCTACAACACACACACTCCCTACAACACACACACTCCCTACAACACACACACTCCCTACAACACACACACACCCTACAACACACACACTCCCTACAACACACACACTCCCTACAACACACACACTCCCTACAACACACACACTCCCTACAACACACCTACTCCTTACAACACACACTCCCTACAACACACACACTCCCTACAACACACACACACTCCCTACAACACACACACTCCCTACAACACACACACTCCCTACAACACACACACACCCTACAACACACACACTACCTACAACACACACACTCCCTACAACACACACACACCCTACAACACACACACTCCCTACAACACACACACTCCCTACAACACACACTCCTACAACACACACACTCCCTACAACACACACACTCCCTCCACAACACACACTCCCTACAACACACACACTCCCTACAACACACACTCCCTACAACACACACACTCCCTACAACACACACACTCCCTACAACACACACACACTCCCTACAACTCACACACTCCCTACAACACACACACTCCCTACAACACACACACTCCCTACAACTCACACACTCCCTACAACACACACACTCCCTACAACACACACACTCCCTACAACTCACACACTCCCTACAACACACACACTCCCTACAACTCACACACTCCCTACAACTCACACACTCCCTACAACTCACACACTCCCTACAACACACACACTCCCTACAACTCACACACTCCCTACAACTCACACACTCCCTACAACTCACACACTCCCTACAACACACAACACACTCTACAGCACACAGTCTACAGTATCAAATGAACTCTGGGATCAAAGACCTTTACCTTTCGTCACCCATCATCTACAGGTGGTGGGGGTGGTGGTGGTGGTGGGAGTGGTGGTGGTGGTGGGGGTTGTGGGGGTGGTTGTGGTGGGGGTGGTGGTGGTGGGGGTGGTTGTGGTGGTGGTGGTGGTGGTGGAGGTTGTGGGGGTGGTTGTGGTGGTGGTGGTGGGAGTGGTGGTGGTGGTGGGGGTTGTGGGGGTGGTGGGGGTGGTGGTGGTGGGGGTGGTTGTGGTGGTGGTGGGGGTTGTGGGGGTGGTTGTGGTGGGGGTGGTGGTGGTGGGGGTGGTTGTGGTGGTGGTTGTGGTGGTGGTGGTGGTTGTGGTGGTGGTGGTGGTGGTTGTGGTGGTGGTGGGGAGTAAAAAATTCCCTTCATCATCCTAAAATGGGATTTTTTTTTTTTTTTTTTTTTTTTTTACAGTGGGAGTTTTACTCTAAATTGTGTCGGTGTTCCGCGTAGGCTTAATATTTTTTCTCTTATTTATTTATTTTTTTCATATGGTGGGTGTTGGTTGAGGTGTTGGTTGGGGTGTTGGTTGAGGTGTTGGTTGGGGTGTTGGTTGAGGTGTTGGTTGAGGTAGCGGACAACCCAACCACCTCATTACCTTATAATTAGACCCAACAACTCCCAGAATATATCGTTTTTAATGACTGAACATTTAAATCTTTCCTTACACAAACTACAAAAGCCAATCCTCTCAGGTAGATATCAAGTCCTGAGGCGCTAAGACTGCTTGATAACCCTGCGGAGAAAATGGTAAATTACTCCCGGGAGGCGAGCAATAAGGGGAATAGATTAGTCCCCGCCAGCCAGGTTAAGAAACTCATCAAAAGAAAACGAATCTCGCCTACTTGAGTTGCCAGCCAGGTGTTATAATTTTATCATGTGTGTGTGTGTGTGTGTGTGTGTATGTGTGTGTGTGTGTGTGTGTGTGTGTATGTGTGTGTGTGTGTGTGTGCCTGTGTGTGTATGTGTGTGTGTGTGTGTGTGTTTCAGAATTTTGTTTCTTGGGTTCATTTTGGAAGTGGGATTTAGGTTAGGTTATGTTGGGTTAGGTTAGGTTAGGTTATGTTGGGTTAGGTTAGGTTAGGTTATGTTGGGTTAGGTTAGGTTAGGTTATGTTGGGTTAAGTTAGGTTAGGTTAGGTTATGTTGGGTTAAGTTAGGTTAGGTTAGGTTAGGTTAGGTTATGTTGGGTTAAGTTAGGTTAGGTTAGGTTAGGTTAGGTTAGGTTAGGTTAGGTTAGGTTAGGTTAGGTTATATTATGGTTACGTGTTAATGAAAAAGGTTTATATGTAAATGTAGCGGTGGTATTATTAGTGCATTGGTAGTGTCTTTAATTTGTTCCCTCTCTCTCTCTCTCTCTCTCTCTCTCTCTCTCTCCAGTAGTCTTGAGCACACACACACACACACACACACACACACACACACACACACACACACACCATCTCCTTCCCTGTGATACATTCTAATCTCTGAGCCATTATTCTCTCCCTGAAGTTGCCAATTGACATTTTACTCCTGGCTGCCGCGTCTGACCCGAGAGAGAGAGAGAGAGAGAGAGAGAGAGAGTTGCTTTACAAGAGACTTTCTTTCACCCAGATTAAGGGGCTTTCTCTCACTCTCCCCGCCCCCCCCCCCCCCCCAAAAAAAAAAATCTATACAAAATGGTGTTGAAAGAATATGACACAACAGACGAAGCATTTTGACAACCCTACCGAGCCAACAGGAGTCATAGTGTTCATTCTGAAATTCATCGATCACCTCAGGTACAGATAGTTGTTTTGAGCGAATCTTTTGTAAGTTAGTATGATAATGGCGTCAGATATCCTTCATTAATTATCCCAAGAAATACCCTGTTTAATTAATCGCAATACTTACTAATTATTTGTTAATAAGAGAACTACCTCCCTAATTTTTGGCGGTAATTGGCAGGTACTGTATCAACTATAATGGTGGTTTATCGAGTAAGAAAGGCGTAAGTGATTGTGTGATGTCATTTACACTTCCAGCGGCTGAGTTGATTTTTTTTTTGTGGGGGAGGGGGGGAGGTGGATGGTTCTTAATAACATCAGCTAACCACTAAAACCTCAGAACGTCAGCCCAGAATGTCAGCGAATAAAGTTACCTCAGAAAGTCACCCTGGTACAGTACATCAGCTCAGAACGTCAGGTATGCAGAGTCGACCCCGGCAGGAGACGTCAGCAGGACACATCATTATAATGGGACTGACGTATGCAAATGAGGGAGAGGGGAAGTCCTGCTTGCTCCTGTTTACTGTTGTGTTGTCTGTCTCCTTGACCTGTGGTGCTGACCTGTGGTGCTGACCTTTTGACCTGTGGTGCTGACCTGTTGACATGTGGTGCTGACATGTTGAACTGTGGTGCTGACCTGTTGAACTGTGGTGCTGACCTGTTGAACTGTGATGCTGACCTGTTGACCTGTGGTGCTGACCTGTTGAACTGTGGTGCTGACCTGTTGAACTGTGGTGCTGACCTGTTAACCTGTGGTGCTGACCTGTTGAACTGTGATGCTGACCTGTTGACATGTGGTGCTGACCTGTTGACCTATGGTGCTAACCTGGTAACTTGTACAGGTGCTGACCTCTTGGTGGTGACTTTGGATGGTCTTTGAAGTGGACTGGGATGACCTGTAGTGACCAGAGGTAACCAATGGTGTGGTGAGGGTAAATGCCTGTTTGCGGCAACACAAGGATGTCATGACAACACCAGGTTGTTATGGCAACGCTGGATGCTTTGTTAATTAAAGCCTTCCTGGAGGAGATGAAGGAATGAACGCCGGTTTTTATCTCTCAAAGTTCAGGTTTAATTTTATAAGATCACGACCAGGCCAGCGAGGAGGAGGAGGTGAGGGCAGTGGAGGAAGAATATGAGGAGGAGAAAGGAGTGGTGATGTTGGTGATAGTGGCGGTGGCAGTGATAACAGTGGTGGTAATAGTGGTGATACTAAGGGTGGTAGTTGTGGTGGTAGTGGTAGAGTTGGTGGTATTGGTAGTTGTGGTGGTGGTGGTGATGGTGGTAGTGGTAACAGTGGTGGTAATGGCAATAGTGGTGGTAGTAATGGTAGTATGGTAGTGGTGGTGGTATTATTAGGAATGATATTACTGGTAGTAATAGTAGTAATCATAGTAATAGTAGTAGTGATAGTAATAATGGTAGTAGTGATAGTGGTAGTAGTGATAGTAATAATGGTGGTAGTAATAATGGTGGTAGTTATAGTGGTGGTAGTGGTAGTAATAATGGTGGTAGTGATAGTGGTGGTAGTAATAGTGGTGGTAGTGATAGTGGTGGTAGTGGTAGTAATAGTGGTGGTAGTGATAGTGGTGGTAGTAATAGTGGTGGTAGTGATAGTGGTGGTAGTGGTAGTAATAATTGTGGTAGTGATAGTGGTGGTAGTAATAGTGGTGGTAGTGATAGTGGTGGTAGTGATAGTGGTGGTAGTAATAGTGATGGTAGTAATAGTGATGGTAGTGATAGTGGTGGTAGTGATAGTGGTGGTAGTAATAGTGATGGTAGTGATAGTGGTGGTAGTAATAGTGATGGTAGTGATAGTGGTGGTAGCAATAGTGATGGTAGTGATAGTGGTGGTAGTGGTAGTGATAGTGGTGTTAGTGATAGTGGTGGTAGTAATAGTGATGGTAGTGATAGTGGTGTTAGTAATAGTGGTGGTAGTAATAGTGGTGGTAGTGATAGTGGTGGTAGTGATAGTGGTGGTAGTGATAGTAATGGAAAGTGGTAGGATCTCTTGAGTAGCTGTAGGATCTCTCCCTCAGAACCCGTCCATTAAGGTCCTAAACCCCGTCTTCCCCCTGCTTCCAAGGATACCCAGACGACGGTAGGCAGTCGCTGGAGGTCCTTACACGCCAAGGATCAAATATATTTCCAGGGATCCTACACGAGACGGGACGATCACAGCTTCTGACATCCTGTGAGAAGATGGAAGGATCCTGTCTCGTGGATGTCTTTCCGGTAAACTGCAGAAGGTTGTCCCCCGGCTCCTCTCCACGTGAAGGAAATATTTGACCTCAAGGCTGTATATTACCTCCAAGATGTCCAGGGAAATATTATACTTCTAATATCCTTATTAATCCTTGAGGAAACAACAGGAAATAGTCCCCCAAAATACCTACATTCACAGGATAAGAACAGCGGAGAGTCCTACACCCACGGGATAAGAACAGCGGAGAGTCCTACACCCACGGGATAAGAATTATCACCTGGATCCTGCACGCGAGGGAAGGAATTTTACTCATCGATCTTTCACTCGAATGGAAAGAAGGAAATCACAGAGATCCTATGAAGGATAATAATGCTTTTAATTCTAAATCCTGACCTCCTTCAGTTAAATATAGTGGCCTCAGAAGTCCTATAAAGAAGCAAGGAAATAATTCTGGAGATCCGACACACGATTCAGGAATTATCCTTTGATGTCCTTCAGGAGGAAGAAGGAATTTAGTGTTGATATCCTTTACAGGAATTGAAAATGGAAAATCTTATCTGAGATCCTGCTCACGAATGATGACATTTTGAAATCTTTCTCCGAGTTTCTTAGCAGAAGTTCAACTGAACTTCAAGGCTTCAGTTGAACTTCACCGCCCCAACTAAGCTTCACCACCCCAACTAAGCTTCACCACCCCAACTAAGCTTCACCAAAACCTCAGCAATCAGAACCCCTCCAGCATCTGTCTTTGGTTACCTCAACGACCAGAACCTCACCACTAAACTCAGAGGTCCAAATAGGTGAGTCATATTTTTGTCTTTCTTTTTTCTTTAGTCGAGATAAAAGAAATGTCAATAGGTGTAATTTAACTCCCCTATTGTGAACTTTCTTTTAGGTGAAATAGGGGAAAGGGGAAAAAATTAGGGCCAAAGCGGGTGATCTAATGTTCTGTAAGACTTGATTCATTTAGCTGTGAGAGAGAGAGAGAGAGAGAGAGAGAGAGAGAGAGAGAGAGAGAGAGAGAAAAAAATAATGGATATATAGATGATTAAGAAAGAGAAATAAAAGGAGATAGAGAGAGAAATAAGAAAGATAAAGATAAATGTAAAATAAAGTGAAAAATACGAGAAAAATTGAGAAATAAGATAGAAGAAAAATGTCAGCGAGAGAGAAAGAGAAAATGGATAAATAAGAAAGAGAGAGATAGAAATAAGAGAGATAGAGAGAGAAAAATAAGAGAGAGAGGAGCAACAAGAAGAAGAGATAGAAGTGTGAAAATTATGTGGCATCCATCTGCTGTACTGTACTACGAGGTTGTTGACTGGCCGCTACACTCGCCTGCCTCTCAACGGCCCCACGAGAAAGGTTTATTTGGCAGCCAATTCACGCAAGGAAAACTTTATCTTAACCCCCCTGTCTCTGCCCCTCCCCCCTCCCCCCCCCTCGGCCAATATCACCTCCCTAGACCTGGCCTCGAGCCTCAAATACTCCTACAATGAATTTCTCTTCAAACTGGAGAAGTGGGAACGTATCTAACCAACTATCTTTTAAAGCTACGGCACAAGGATGGGATTTTCAAGAACTTCGTCAGTTGAATTGATCCGTTTTTATGAGTAACCTAACGTAGCCAGCCAGCGACCAGTTATTAGTGTGTGTGTGTGTGTGTGTGTGTGTGTGTGTGTGTGTGGTGTGTGTGTGTCCGCCCTAAAATCAAGTGTCATGTCATTTTTTTAAAGTTTAATGTCAACAAATTTAGTATCCGAGACGTATTATTATTATTATTATTAGTAGTATTATTATTATTATTATTATTATTATTATTATTATTATTATTTTTTTTATTATTATTATTATTATTATTATTATTATTATCTAATCCTATTTCTTCTCTTCTCATCTTGTCTGACTTACGACTCTGACCAATCACTGGCCAGCTTCTCAAAGACAGTCTAAGATGGATGGTTCTGTTCGCCCCACTGAAGTCTATCATCTGAGATAGATGATTGATGAATTGATTGTGGCCTGGTGAACTGTGATGGAGAGAGAGAGAGAGAGAGAGAGCTTGACTGCTGGCGTTTATAATTTCACCTCTGAACTTTTGAGTTTATTTGTTATAACTAAATTGTTTTATTTATTATAATGTTCCAGCGAGACTACTATGATGATATGATAGATGCTGACTCTCTCTCTCTCTCTCTCTCTCTCTCTCTCTCTCTCTCTCTCTCTCTCTCTCTCTCTGTTGGTTCTGCCGCACATCTCGGCTGAAGGAAACAGCTGTTGGGTTTGGTCTCTTCACCGCTGACCACACACTCACTGTGGCCAGGAGAGCAGACTGTTTTGGGGCCGTGGACCTGTGACCATCAACCCCCTCCGGCTCTCACAGTCCTGGCTGGCTATACAAATACTCTCTCTCTCTCTCTCTCTCTCTCTTGATCTTGTTCTCTTTCTCATTTTCTCAGTCTGCCTCTCCCCGTCACCCCTCTCCCCGTCTCCCCTCTCCCCGTCCCCCCTCTCCTCGTCCCCTCTCTCTTCGTCCCCTCTCTCCCCGTCCCCCCCTCCCCGTCCCCCCTCTCCCCGTCCCCCCTCTCCCCGTCCCCTCTCCCCGTTCCCCATCTCCCCGTCCCCCCTCTCCCCATCCCCTCTCTCCCCGTCCCCCCTCTCCCCGTCCCCTCTCCCCGTCCCCTCTCCCTCGTCCCTCTCCCTTCCCCTCCCTCCCTCTCCCCGTCCCCCCTCTCCCCGTCCCCTCTCCCCGTCCCCTCTCCTCCCTCTCCCCTCTCTCCCCATCCCCCCTCTCCCCTCCCCCTCTCCCCCTCCCACTCTCCCCGTCCCCCTCTCCCCGTCCCCTCTCCCCATCCCCTCTCTCCTCGTCCCCCCTCTCCCCGTCCCCTCTCTCCCCGTCCCCCCTCTCCCCGTCCCCCCTCTCCCCGTCCCCTCTCCCCGTTCCCCATCTCCCCGTCCCCCCTCTCTCTCCTCCCTCCCCCTCTCCCCGTCCCCCTCTCCCCGTCCCCTCTCTCCCCGTCCCCCTCTCCCCGTCCCCTCTCTCCTCGTCCCCTCTCTCCCCGTCCCCCCTCTCCCCGTCCCCCCTCTCTCTCCCTCACTGTGCCCCAGCTCTTGGTCGCTATTGAGACCATCTCTTGCCCCTGCCATACGACGACGTCTTAAGGGGACACTCACATTAAAGACTGTCATGGAGTAGAGCTTTAGAGAGAGAGAGAGAGAGAGAGAGAGAGAGAGAGAGAGAGAGAGAGAGATCCTCCAGACCTCTGAGGGCCATTTGCTCACTATAGAGGATGTAAATGATCTTAAGTAACATATAGGTCAAGACCTGTGTGGTGGTGGAGGGGGCACACCGCTCGAGTCGTTGGTTCCCTTCCGAGTCACCTCAAGGTCCACCCAGCTGTGAATATGGGGTTAATACTCACTTTACAGTTTGGGGATTTGTGAGTGGTCGAGTGCAGTGTCTGGCTAAGCTCCCTTACTCAAGACACTTATTCTCCCTTGGATATTAATCTTCCTCATTTATGCATTTAGTATCCCTTATTCATAGTCAGACTCCCCTTTATAGTTACTCTCCCTTATTCACAGTTACTCTCCCTTATACATACATTTACTCCCCCTTATGCAAACACTATTGGCTCTGTTACACAAAAACTGCACCATCAACTTTTTTCTTCCCAAGCTGAATGTTTAAACCCTGGACCTCTCTCTCTCTCTCTCTCTCTCTCTCTCTCTCTCTCTCTCTCTCTCTCTCTCTCTCTCTCTCTCTCTCTGTTATTTTAGAGCACTTCTCACTTTCCTTACTCCCTCTCACTCCCCCTCTTTTTCTCTCTCTCTCTCACTCACCCATCCTCGTTTTTTCACTCTTCCTCACCCCAATCTGTCTCATTCACTCCCTCCCTCACCCTCTCTCCCTCATCCTTCCTACCTCATCTCCCTCCCTCACCCTCTCTCCCTCACCCTTCCTACCTCATCTCCCTCCCTCACCCTTCCTACCTCATCTCCCTCCCTCACCCTCTCTCCCTCACCCTTCCTACCTCATCTCCCTCCCTCACCCTTCCTACCTCATCTCCCTCCCTCACCCTCTCTCCCTCATCCTTCCTACCTCATCTCCCTCCCTCACCCTCCCTCATCCTTCCTACCTCATCTCCCTCCCTCACCCTCCCTCCCTCATCCTTCCTACCTCATCTCCCTCCCTCACCCTCCTCCCTCATCCTTCCTACCTCATCTCCCTCCCTCACCCTCTCTCCCTCATCCTTCCTACCTCATCTCCCTCACCCTCCCTCCCTCATCCTTCCTACCTCATCTCCCTCCCTCACCCTCCCTCCCTCATCCTTCCTACCTCATCTCCCTCCCTCACCCTTCCTACCTCATCTCCCTCCCTCACCCTCTCTCCCTCACCCTTCCTACCTCATCTCCCTCCCTCACCCTTCCTACCTCATCTCCCTCCCTCACCCTCTCTCCCTCACCCTTCCTACCTCATTTCCCTCCCTCACCCTCTCTCCCTCACCCTTCCTACCTCATCTCCCTCACCCTCTCTCCCTCATCCTTCCTACCTCATCTCCCTCCCTCACCCTCCCTCCCTCATCCTTCCTACCTCATCTCCCTCCCTCACCCTCTCTCCCTCATCCTTCCTACCTCATCTCCCTCCCTCACCCTCCCTCCCTCATCCTTCCTACCTCATCTCCCTCCCTCACCCTCCCTCCCTCATCCTTCCTACCTCATCTCCCTCCCTCACCCTCCCTCCCTCATCCTTCCTACCTCATCTCCCTCCCTCACCCTCCCTCCCTCATCCTTCCTACCTCATCTCCCTCCCTCACCCTCCCTCCCTCATCCTTCCTACCTCATCTCCCTCACCCTCCCTCCCTCATCCTTCCTACCTCATCTCCCTCCCTCACCCTCCCTCCCTCATCCTTCCTACCTCATCTCCCTCCTCACCCTCCCTCCCTCATCCTTCCTACCTCATCTCCCTCCCTCACCCTCTCTCCCTCATCCTTCCTACCTCATCTCCCTCCCTCACCCTCTCTCCCTCATCCTTCCTACCTCATCTCCCTCACCCTCCCTCCCTCATCCTTCCTACCTCATCTCCCCCTCACCCTCCCTCCCTCATCCTTCCTACCTCATCTCCCTCACCCTCCCTCCCTCATCCTTCCTACCTCATCTCCCTCCCTCACCCTCTCTCCCTCATCCTTCCTACCTCATCTCCCTCACCCTCCCTCCCTCATCCTTCCTACCTCATCTCCCTCACCCTCCCTCCCTCATCCTTCCTACCTCATCTCCCTCCCTCACCCTCCCTCCCTCATCCTTCCTACCTCATCTCCCTCACCCTCTCTCCCTCATCCTTCCTACCTCATCTCCCTCCCTCACCCTCCCTCCCTCATCCTTCCTACCTCATCTCCCTCACCCTCTCTCCCTCATCCTTCCTACCTCATCTCCCTCCCTCACCCTCTCTCCCTCATCCTTCCTACCTCATCTCCCTCCCTCACCCTCCCTCCCTCATCCTTCCTACCTCATCTCCCTCCCTCACCCTCCCTCCCTCATCCTTCCTACCTCATCTCCCTCACCCTCCCTCCCTCATCCTTCCTACCTCCACTCCCTCCCTCACCCTCTCTCCCTCATCCTTCCTACCTAATCTCCCTCCTCACCCTCCCTCCCTCATCCTTCCTACCTCATCTCCCTCCCTCACCCTCTCTCCCTCATCCTTCCTACCTCATCTCCCTCCCTCACCCTCTCTCCCTCATCCTTCCTACCTCATCTCCCTCCCTCACCCTCTCTCCCTCATCCTTCCTACCTCATCTCCCTCACCCTCCCTCCCTCATCCTTCCTACCTCATCTCCCTCCCTCACCCTCCCTCCCTCATCCTTCCTACCTCATCTCCCTCCTCACCCTCCCTCCCTCATCCTTCCTACCTCATCTCCCTCACCCTCCCTCCCTCATCCTTCCTACCTCATCTCCCTCCCTCACCCTCTCTCCCTCATCCTTCCTACCTCATCTCCCTCCCTCACCCTCCCTCCCTCATCCTTCCTACCTCATCTCCCTCACCCTCCCTCCCTCATCCTTCCTACCTCATCTCCCTCCCTCACCCTCCCTCCCTCATCCTTCCTACCTCATCTCCCTCCCTCACCCTCTCTCCCTCATCCTTCCTACCTCATCTCCCTCCCTCACCCTCTCTCCCTCATCCTTCCTACCTCATCTCCCTCACCCTCCCTCCCTCATCCTTCCTACCTCATCTCCCTCCCTCACCCTCTCTCCCTCATCCTTCCTACCTCATCTCCCTCCCTCACCCTCCCTCCCTCATCCTTCCTACCTCATCTCCCTCACCCTCTCTCCCTCATCCTTCCTACCTCATCTCCCTCCCTCACCCTCCCTCCCTCATCCTTCCTACCTCATCTCCCTCACCCTCCCTCCCTCATCCTTCCTACCTCATCTCCCTCACCCTCCCTCCCTCATCCTTCCTACCTCATCTCCCTCACCCTCTCTCCCTCATCCTTCCTACCTCATCTCCCTCCCTCACCCTCTCTCCCTCATCCTTCCTACCTCATCTCCCTCACCCTCCCTCCCTCATCCTTCCTACCTCATCTCCCTCACCCTCTCTCCCTCATCCTTCCTACCTCATCTCCCTCCCTCACCCTCTCTCCCTCATCCTTCCTACCTCATCTCCCTCCCTCACCCTCTCTCCCTCATCCTTCCTACCTCATCTCCCTCACCCTCCCTCCCTCATCCTTCCTACCTCATCTCCCTCTCACCCTCCCTCCCTCATCCTTCCTACCTCATCTCCCTCCCTCACCCTCCCTCCCTCATCCTTCCTACCTCATCTCCCTCACCCTCCCTCCCTCATCCTTCCTACCTCATCTCCCTCCCTCACCCTCTCTCCCTCATCCTTCCTACCTCATCTCCCTCACCCTCTCTCCCTCATCCTTCCTACCTCATCTCCCTCCCTCACCCTCTCCCTCATCCTTCCTACCTCATCTCCCTCCCTCACCCTCTCTCCCTCATCCTTCCTACCTCATCTCCCTCACCCTCCCTCCCTCATCCTTCCTACCTCATCTCCCTCACCCTCCTCCCTCATCCTTCCTACCTCATCTCCCTCACCCTCTCTCCCTCATCCTTCCTACCTCATCTCCCTCCCTCACCCTCTCTCCCTCATCCTTCCTACCTCATCTCCCTCCCTCACCCTCTCTCCCTCATCCTTCCTACCTCATCTCCCTCACCCTCTCGTCCCTCATCCTTCCTACCTCATCTCCCTCCCTCACCCTCCCTCCCTCATCCTTCCTACCTCATCTCCCTCACCCTCTCTCCCTCATCCTTCCTACCTCATCTCCCTCACCCTCCCTCCCTCATCCTTCCTACCTCATCTCCCTCACCCTCCCTCCCTCATCCTTCCTACCTCATCTCCCTCCTCACCCTCTCTCCCTCATCCTTCCTACCTCATCTCCCTCCCTCACCCTCTCTCCCTCATCCTTCCTACCTCATCTCCCTCCCTCACCCTCCCTCCCTCATCCTTCCTACCTCATCTCCCTCCCTCACCCTCCCTCCCTCATCCTTCCTACCTCATCTCCCTCCTCACCCTCCCTCCCTCATCCTTCCTACCTCATCTCCCTCCCTCACCCTCCCTCCCTCATCCTTCCTACCTCATCTCCCTCCCTCACCCTCCCTCCCTCATCCTTCCTACCTCATCTCCCTCCCTCACCCTCCCTCCCTCATCCTTCCTACCTCATCTCCCTCCCTCACCCTCCCTCCCTCATCCTTCCTACCTCATCTCCCTCACCCTCTCTCCCTCATCCTTCCTACCTCATCTCCCTCCCTCACCCTCCCTCCCTCATCCTTCCTACCTCATCTCCCTCCCTCACCCTCCCTCCCTCATCCTTCCTACCTCATCTTCCTCCTCACCCTCCCTCCCTCATCCTTCCTACCTCATCTCCCTCACCCTCCCTCCCTCATCCTTCCTACCTCATCTCCCTCCCTCACCCTCCCTCCCTCATCCTTCCTACCTCATCTCCCTCCCTCACCCTCCCTCCCTCATCCTTCCTACCTCATCTCCCTCCCTCACCCTCCCTCCCTCATCCTTCCTACCTCATCTCCCTCCCTCACCCTCCCTCCCTCATCCTTCCTACCTCATCTCCCTCCCTCACCCTCCCTCCCTCATCCTTCCTACCTCATCTCCCTCCCTCACCCTCCCTCCCTCATCCTTCCTACCTCATCTCCCTCCCTCACCCTCCCTCCCTCATCCTTCCTACCTCATCTCCCTCCCTCACCCTACCTCCCTCATCCTTCCTACCTCATCTTCCTCCTCACCCTCCCTCCCTCATCCTTCCTACCTCATCTCCCTCCCTCACCCTCCCTCCCTCATCCTTCCTACCTCATCTCCCTCCCTCACCCTCCCTCCCTCATCCTTCCTACCTCATCTCCCTCCCTCACCCTCTCTCCCTCATCCTTCCTACCTCATCTCCCTCACTCACCCTCCCTCCCTCATCCTTCCTACCTCATCTCCCTCCTCACCCTCCCTCCCTCATCCTTCCTACCTCATCAATCTTCCTCACTCTCCCTCCCTCATCCTTCCTACCTCATCTCCCTCACCCTCCTCCCTCATCCTTCCTACCTCATCTCCCTCCTCACCCTCCCTCCCTCATCCTTCCTACCTCATCTCCCTCCCTCACCCTCCCTCCCTCATCCTTCCTACCTCATCTCCCTCCCTCACCCTCTCTCCCTCATCCTTCCTACCTCATCTCCCTCCCTCACCCTCCCTCCCTCATCCTTCCTACCTCATCTCCCTCCCTCACCCTCCCTCCCTCATCCTTCCTACCTCATCTCCCTCCCTCACCCTCTCTCCCTCATCCTTCCTACCTCATCTCCCTCACCCTCCCTCCCTCATCCTTCCTACCTCATCTCCTCCCTCACCCTCTCTCCCTCATCCTTCCTACCTCATCTCCCTCCCTCACCCTCCTCCCTCATCCTTCCTACCTCATCTCCCTCCCTCACCCTCCCTCCCTCATCCTTCCTACCTCATCTCCCTCCCTCACCCTCCCTCCCTCATCCTTCCTACCTCATCTCCCTCCCTCACCCTCCTCCCTCATCCTTCCTACCTCATCTCCCTCACCCTCCCTCCCTCATCCTTCCTACCTCATCTCCCTCCCTCACCCTCCCTCCCTCATCCTTCCTACCTCATCTCCCTCCCTCACCCTCTCTCCCTCATCCTTCCTACCTCATCTCCCTCCCTCACCCTCCTCCCTCATCCTTCCTACCTCATCTCCCTCCCTCACCCTCTCTCCCTCATCCTTCCTACCTCATCTCCCTCCCTCACCCTCCCTCCCTCATCCTTCCTACCTCATCTCCCTCCCTCACCCTCCCTCCCTCATCCTTCCTACCTCATCTCCCTCCCTCACCCTCTCTCCCTCATCCTTCCTACCTCATCTCCCTCCCTCACCCTCCCTCCCTCATCCTTCCTACCTCATCTCCCTCCCTCACCCTCCCTCCCTCATCCTTCCTACCTCATCTCCCTCCCTCACCCTCTCTCCCTCATCCTTCCTACCTCATCTCCCTCCCTCACCCTCTCTCCCTCATCCTTCCTACCTCATCTCCCTCTCTCACCCTCCCTCCCTCATCCTTCCTACCTCATCTCCCTCCCTCACCCTCTCTCCCTCATCCTTCCTACCTCATCTCCCTCACCCTCCCTCCCTCATCCTTCCTACCTCATCTCCCTCACCCTCTCTCCCTCATCCTTCCTACCTCATCTCCCTCCCTCACCCTCCCTCCCTCATCCTTCCTACCTCATCTCCCTCCCTCACCCTCCCTCCCTCATCCTTCCTACCTCATCTCCCTCCCTCACCCTCCCTCCCTCATCCTTCCTACCTCATCTCCCTCCCTCACCCTCTCTCCCTCATCCTTCCTACCTCATCTCCCTCACCCTCCCTCCCTCATCCTTCCTACCTCATCTCCCTCCCTCACCCTCCCTCCCTCATCCTTCCTACCTCATCTCCCTCCCTCACCCTCCCTCCCTCATCCTTCCTACCTCATCTCCCTCCCTCACCCTCCCTCATCCTTCCTACCTCATCTCCCTCCCTCACCCTCTCTCCCTCATCCTTCCTACCTCATCTCCCTCCCTCACCCTCCCTCCCTCATCCTTCCTACCTCATCTCCCTCCCTCACCCTCCCTCCCTCATCCTTCCTACCTCATCTCCCTCCCTCACCCTCTCTCCCTCATCCTTCCTACCTCATCTCCCTCCCTCACCCTCTCTCCCTCATCCTTCCTACCTCATCTCCCTCACCCTCTCTCCCTCATCCTTCCTACCTCATCTCCCTCCCTCACCCTCCCTCCCTCATCCTTCCTACCTCATCT
The DNA here is from genome assembly GCA_958450375.1 of Homarus gammarus. Classification (NCBI taxonomy): domain Eukaryota; kingdom Metazoa; phylum Arthropoda; class Malacostraca; order Decapoda; family Nephropidae; genus Homarus; species Homarus gammarus. Next base: position 105,617 of record CAUDMG010000560.1, on the reverse strand, counting down.
CCCTCCCTCACCCTCCCTCCCTCATCCTTCCTACCTCATCTCCCTCCCTCACCCTCTCTCCCTCATCCTTCCTACCTCATCTCCCTCACCCTCCCTCCCTCATCCTTCCTACCTCATCTCCCTCCCTCACCCTCTCTCCCTCATCCTTCCTACCTCATCTCCCTCCCTCACCCTCTCTCCCTCATCCTTCCTACCTCATCTCCCTCCCTCACCCTCTCTCCCTCATCCTTCCTACCTCATCTCCCTCCCTCACCCTCTCTCCCTCATCCTTCCTACCTCATCTCCCTCCCTCACCCTCCCTCCCTCATCCTTCCTACCTCATCTCCCTCCCTCACCCTCTCCCTCATCCTTCCTACCTCATCTCCCTCCCTCCCTCATCCTTCCTACCTCATCTCCCTCCCTCACCCTCCCTCCCTCATCCTTCCTACCTCATCTCCCTCCCTCACCCTCTCTCCCTCATCCTTCCTACCTCATCTCCCTCACCCTCCCTCCCTCATCCTTCCTACCTCATCTCCCTCCCTCACCCTCTCTCCCTCATCCTTCCTACCTCATCTCCCTCCCTCACCCTCCCTCCCTCATCCTTCCTACCTCATCTCCCTCCCTCACCCTCCCTCCCTCATCCTTCCTACCTCATCTCCCTCCCTCACCCTCTCTCCCTCATCCTTCCTACCTCATCTCCCTCACCCTCCCTCCCTCATCCTTCCTACCTCATCTCCCTCCCTCACCCTCCCTCCCTCATCCTTCCTACCTCATCTCCCTCCCTCACCCTCTCTCCCTCATCCTTCTTACCTCATCTCCCTCCCTCACCCTCTCTCCCTCATCCTTCCTACCTCATCTCCCTCACTCCCTCCCTCCCTCACCCTTCCTACCTCATCTCCCTCCCTCACCCTCTCTCCCTCATCCTTCCTACCTCATCTCCCTCACCCTCCCGACCTCATCTCCCTCCCTCACCCTCCCTCCCTCATCCTTCCTACCTCATCTCCCTCCCTCACCCTCTCTCCCTCATCCTTCCTACCTCATCTCCCTCACCCTCCCTCCCTCATCCTTCCTACCTCATCTCCCTCACCCTCTCTCCCTCATCCTTCCTACCTCATCTCCCTCCCTCACCCTCCCTCCCTCATCCTTCCTACCTCATCTCCCTCATCCTTCCTACCTCATCTCCCTCCCTCACCCTCCCTCCCTCATCCTTCCTACCTCATCTCCCTCCCTCACCCTCCCTCCCTCATCCTTCCTACCTCCCCCTCCCTTCTCACTCCGGTATAAACACGTCGTCGACAAAGACCCGGACTGAGTCATCGGCATCCGGAACCCGTAAATTATCCGGCAGTCATCCGGATAAAGGAGAGGGGTAGGGGCCGGCTACCTTTTAGCTCCTGGGTGAGAGTGGGGGAGGGATGGAGGGGACGGCTGCCTTTAGGCTCATGGGTGAGAGTGAAGGAGGGAGGGAGGGAGGGAGGGAGGGGCCGGCTGCCTTTAGGCTCTTGGGTGAGAGTGAAGGAGGGAGGGAGGGAGGGGCTGCCTACTAACTTTTGAAAGTCAGCTTGGTCATTGGTCAGAGAGAGAGGGGGCAGGGGAGGAGGGAAGGGTCGGCTACCCTCTGGCACCTGGGTTCTGTCTGGGTGAGAGGGAGGGAGGGAGGGAGGGAGACGACAGAAAGAGGGAGATTGTAGGGGAGGGAGATCGAACGAGGGGGAAAGAGAGAAAGGAAATACATTTTTCTTACTTTCTATGTAGATGAGAGGGTGAGTGTGTTGGATAGTGGTGGTAGTGGTTGTTGTGGGTGGCTGGTGATGGTAGAATAGTGGTAGTGTTGGTGGTAGGTGGCTGTGGTGACAGTGGTAGTAGTGGTCGTGGTGGCGGTAGTATTAGTAGTGGTGGTGGTTGTGAGTAGTAGAGGTAGTGGTGGTGGTGGAGGGAGTCACTTGTTATCAGAGGTTGTTCTTGAGGTCAACTCAGGGCCAGGCTGCTGGAGGTAAAGTTACAGTGAGATTTGCATAATGTTGGTCCACGTCCGTCAGGTTGTGTGGGTCAGCCTCTTACTGCTGAGTTGTGTCTCTCTCTCTCTCTCTCTCTCTCTCTCTCTCTCTCTCTCTCTCTCTCTCTCTCTCTCTCTCTCTCTCTCTCTCTCTCTCTCTCTCTCTCTCTCTCTCTCTCTCTCTCTCTCTCTCTCTTTATTTCTCTATGTCTGTCTGCCTCTGGCATTCGTTCCACAAGTCTCAACAAGTCTCTTCGACAATGCGGTGAGTCATAACTCATAACACGTCCATGTTATATATATATATATATATATATATATATATATATATATATATATATATATATATATATATATATATATATATATATATATATATATATATATATATATATATGCAAGTAAATCACTGTAGGTGCGCGTGATCTAGGTATATGCTGATAACCACAAGGAAAAAGAAAACACGAAGTTCCCAAGCGCTTTCGTGTAATTCACATCTTCAGGGGTGAGTACAGACTAAGGAGAAATACTTATACAGTGGAGGAGAGTGAGATCAAGTCCCTAGGGGACCGTAGGTATCCACAATGGTCCGGTCATTAGGCAGTGACCCTACTAATCTGCATAAGCACATCAGCTATCCGTAGTCAGGCCATAGGGTAAGATGACTCAACCTTCTCACCTGGTTACAAATCTTTTTAATTACATAATTATCCAGTTTGTACATACCATTACTCTATAATGTTCCTACTGACAATTGAATTACAAGGTACTATTGAGGAGGCATTATCCCAGTCAATGCAACGCTTATTATCTCTCATATGAACGAACAGAGCATTGGATTCCTGGCCTGTCCTAACACTATATTTATGCTGTTTAAGTCTAGTTACAAGATCTTTACCCGTCTGGCCTAAGTAGAACATATTATATTCCTTGCAAGGAACCTTGTAAATGCACTGTTTTACAGTGCATGAGTATTTAAATGCCACATTAACGTTCCAGGTTTTCAGTTGTAAAGGAATGAGTGGCTCAAATGTGTGTGTGCGTAATGGTGAGCATGCTGGACCCGGGTTCGATCCCCGGGCAGGGTAAAACTATGGGCAAGTTTCTTTACGCCATTTGCCTCTGTCTACCCGGCAGTAATTGGGGACCTGGATGTTAATCGATTTGTGGATCGTGTTCCGGGGTAATGGTTAGCCAGTGCAGTTGGCGAGTTGTTCAAGCTTCTCGGACTATTCCTTGACACTGGGTCGTGCAACTCGTTAACTCAGGGTGTGGTTGTTGTGTTGGTGAAAGCTTCTACACCTTAGCACTGGGTCATGCAGTAACAGTAAGCAGTAGCAGTAACAGTAAGAAGTAGCAGTAACAGTAAGCAGTAACAGTAAGCTGTAACAGTAACAGTGAGCAGTTGCAGTAACAGTAAGCAGTAGCAGTAAGAAGGAGCAGCAGCATCACTGACCTTACATAGATTGGATTCACGATAAATAAAATAATCCAGGTGTAACAGAGAGAGAGGGAGGCCACACTACAGTGAGGGAGGCCACACCAGGGAGAGGAGGCCACACCAGGGAGAGGAGGCCACACTACGATGAGGGAGGCCACACTAGAGTGAGGGAGGCCACACTACAGTGAGGGAGGCCACACCAGGGAGAGGAGGCCACACCAGGGAGAGGAGGCCACACTACGGTGAGGGAGGCCACACTAGAGTGAGGGAGGCCACACTACAGTGAGGGAGGCCACACCAGGGAGAGGAGGCCACACTACGGTGAGGGAGGCCACACTACAGTGAGGGAGGCCACACCAGGGAGAGGAGGCCACACCAGGGAGAGGAGGCCACACTACGGTGAGGGAGGCCACACTAGAGTGAGGGAGGCCACACTACGGTGAGGGAGGCCACACCAGGGAGAGGAGGCCACACTACGGTGAGGGAGGCCACACCAGGGAGAGGAGGCCACACTACGGTGAGGGAGGCCACACCAGGGAGAGGAGGCTACACTACGGTGAGGGAGGCCACACTAGAGTGAGGGAGGCCACACCAGGGAGAGGAGGCCACACTAGAGTGAGGGAGGCCACACTACGGTGAGGGAGGCCACACCAGGGAGAGGAGGCCACACTACGGTGAGGGAGGCCACACCAGGGAGAGGAGGCCACACTACGGTGAGGGAGGCCACACCAGGGAGAGGAGGCTACACTACGGTGAGGGAGGCCACACCAGGGAGAGGAGGCCACACTACGGTGAGGGAGGCCACACCAGGGAGAGGAGGCTACACTACGGTGAGGGAGGCCACACCAGGGAGAGGAGGCCACACTACGGTGAGGGAGGCCACACTAGGGAGAGGAGGCCACACTACAGTGAGGGAGGCCACACCAGGAGGGGGAGGCCACACTACAGAGAGGGAGGCCACACCAGGAGGGGGAGGCCACACTACAGAGAGGGAGGCCACACCAGGAGGGGGAGGCCACACTACAGAGAGGGAGGCCACAGCAGGGAGAGGGAGGAATAATAACATGCTAATAAGAGTTTTCGTAAATTAAAACAAATTCTCTTGACCAAATTTGTTCTCGTGAATCACTGACAAGTCGTAATTCCCTTCCTCCCTTACCTCCTCTCCCTACCTCTACCTCTACCTCACCCTTACCTCCTCCCCCTACCTCTACCTCTACCCCCTCCCTTACCTCCTCCCCCTACCTCTACCTCTACCTCACCCTTACCTCCTCTCCCTACCTCTACCTCTACCCTCTCCCTTTCCTCCTCCCCCTACCTCTACCTCTTCCTCACCCTTACCTCCTCTCCCTACCTCTACCTCTTCCCCTCCCTTACCTCCTCTCCCTACCTCTACCTCTTCCCCTCCCTTACCCCCTCTCCCTACCTCTACCTCTTCCCCTCCCTTACCTCCTCCCCCTACCTCTACCTCTTCCCTCCCTTACCTCCTCCCCTACCTCTACCTCTTCCCCTCCCTTACCTCCTCTCCCTACCTCTACCTCCCCCCTTACTCCTCCCCTACCTCTACCTTCACTCCTTACCTCCTCCCCTACCTCTACCTCTTCCCCTCCTACCTCCTCTCCTACTCTACTCTTCCCCTCCTTACCCCCTCTCCCTACCTCTACCTCTTCCATCCCTACCTCCTCCCTACCTCTACCTCTCCCTCCCTTACCTCCTCCCTACCTCTACCTCTTCCCCTCCCTTACCTCCTCCCCATACCTCTACCTCTTCCACTCCCTTACCTCCTCCCCCTACCTCTACCTCTTCCCCTCCCTTACCTCCTCTCCCTACCTCTACCTCTTCCCCTCCCTTACCCCTCTCCTACCTCTACCTCTTCCCCTCCCTTACCTCCCCCTACCTCTACCTCTTCCCTCCCTTACCTCCTCTCCCTACCTCTACCTCTTCCCCTCCCTTACCTCCTCTCCCTACCTCTACCTCTTCCTCACCCTTGCTGCTCCTCCCACCTCTCTACTCTCTTCCTGCTTTCCTCTTCCCCCCTTTCCTCCCTCCTCCTCCTCGACTGGTGATTCGGGGTTTTTTTTGGGGGGGGGGGTTGTGGTACTTTCTGGGGGTTTCAGGGGTTCTGGGAGGGGATTGTGGTACTTTCTGGGGGTTTCAGGGGTTCTGGGAGGGGATTGTGGTACTTTCTGGGGGGTTTCAGGGGTTCTGGGACGGTATTGTAGCCCGGTTTGGTACTCTGGGGAGATTGTGACCATACCTTTAGGGGTCTTGGAGGCTCTGGGGGGGACAACAGTGACCTTATCTGGGGGGAGCGTCAGGGGAGCTTTAGTGACTCATGACCTTATTAGGTTAGATTAGGTTTGGTTTGGTTGGGTTGGGTTAGGTTAGGTTAGGTTAGGTTAGGTTAGGTTAGGTTAATTTTGGTTAGTTTTGGTTAGGTTAGGTTAGGTTAGGTTAGGTTAGGTTGGGTTAGGTTAGTTTTGGTTAGGTTAGGTTAGTTTTGGTTAGGTTAGGTTAGGTTAGGTTAGGTTAATTTTGGTTAGTTTTGGTTAGGTTAGGTTAGTTTTGGTTAGGTTAGGTTAGGTTAGGTTAGGTTAATTTTGGTTAGTTTTGGTTAGGTTAGGTTAGGTTGGGTTAGGTTAGTTTTGGTTAGGTTAGGTTAGGTTAGGTTAGGTTAGGTTAATTTTGGTTAGGTTAGGTTAGTTTTGGTTAGGTTAGGTTAGGTTAGGTAAATTTTGGTTAGGTTAGGTTAGGTTAGGTTAGTTTTGGTTAGGTTAGGTTAGGTTAGGTTAGGTTAGGTTAGGTCAGGTTAGGTTAGGTTAGGTTAGGTTAGGTTAGGTCAGGTCAGGTTAGGTTAGGTTAGGTTAGGTTAGGTCAGGGGGATTCTGTCTTTAGTAACTCAATCCTTGGTCACTCATAACCACCTCAATTAACACGTACAAAATGGGTCAGCTGGGTTGGGGTGGGTCAGAGGGTTAGAGTGGGTTAGGGGGTTGGAGGGGGTTAGAGTGGGTCAGGGAGTTTAGAGTGGGTCAGGGGGGTTGGGGTGGGTTAGGGGGTTGGTGTGGGTCAGGGGGGTAGGAGGGGGTTAGAGTGGGTCAGGGGGGTTGGGGTGGGTCAGGGCGGGTTGGGGTGGGTCAGGGGGTTAGAGTGGGTCAGGGCGGGTTGGGGTGGGTCAGGGGGTTAGAGTGGGTCAGGGGGTTTAGAGTGGGTCAGGGGGGTTTAGAGTGGGTCAGGGGGGTTGGGTCAGGGGGTTTAGAGTGGGTCAGGGGGTTTAGAGTGGGTCAGGGGGGTTTAGAGTGGGTCAGGGGGTTAGAGTGGGTCAGGGGGGTTAGAGTGGGTCAGGGGGTTTAGAGTGGGTCAGGGGGTTAGAGTGGGTCAGGGGGTTTAGAGTGGGTCAGGGGGTTGGGGTGGGTCAGGGCGGGTTGGGGTGGGTCAGGGGGTTTAGAGTGGGTCAGGGGGGTTAGAGTGGGTCAGGGGGTTTAGAGTGGGTCAGGGGGTTGGGTCAGGGGGAGGAGGGATGACAGGATCAATCCCCACATGTCTTCCTCCACATCAGTTTGGTCACTTTCTATTGGTTTTCTGTTTTCTTGTGCCGACACTCGTTCCCCGACCAGCCCGACCCGACCTGCCCGACACGTTAGGCCTTCCCCGACCAGCCCGACACGTTAGGCCTTCCCCGACCAGTCTACCCCGACCAGCTTTCCCCGACCAGCCCGACCCGACCTGCCCGACACGTTAGGCCTTCCCCGACCAGCCCGACACGTTAGGCCTTCCCCGACCAGCCCGACCCGACCTGCCCGACACGTTAGGCCTTCCCCGACCTGCCCGACACGTTAGGCCTTCCCCGACCTGCCCGACACGTTAGGCCTTCCCCGACCAGTCTACCCCGACCAGCTTTCCCCGACCAGTCCGAACCGACGAAGAAACGGTGGAATAAATCGACACCATGGTACAGGCTTCCTTCCTCCTCCTCCTCCTCCTCCTCCTCCTGATCCTCCTCCTCCTCCTTTTCCTTCTCTTCCTCCTTCTTCTTGTTCCTCCCTCCTCCTCCTTCCTTCCTCTTCACTATTTTCTCGTCAACCACAAAACCTCAATATCACAAGAAGAAGAAGAAGAAGAAGAGGAAGATGAAGAGGAAGAAGAAGATGAAGAAGAAGAAGAAGAAGAAGAAGAAAAAGAAGAGGAAGAAGAAGAAGAAGAAGAAGAAGAAGAAGAAGAAGAAGAACTTTAACACAATATATTACACCGAGTTAAAATTCACGTCTTCACCCTCCCAGAGACTAAGGCTTAACCTCTGTATAAAACTACTCTTTAAAGACTACCTAAAAAAACATCCCTTAAATTCTACTCAAAGGATGTTATTCACTTTAGGGATGTTATTCACTCTAAGGATGTTATTCACTTTAGGGATGTTATTCACTCTAAGGATGTTATTCACTTTAGGGATGTTATTCACTCTAAGGATGTTATTCACTTTAGGGATGTTATTCACTCTAAGGATGTTATTCACTTTAGGGATGTTATTCACTCTAAGGATGTTATTCACTTTAGGGATGTTATTCACTCTAAGGATGTTATTCACTTTAGGGATGTTTTTCCCTCTAAGGATGTTATTCACTTTAGGGATGTTATTCACTCAAGGATGTTATTCACTCAAGGATGTTATTCACTTTAGGGATGTTATTCACTCTAAGGACGTTATTCACTCAAGGATGTTATTCACTTTAGGGATGTTATTCACTCTAAGGATGTTATTCACTGTAAGGATGTTATTCACTTTAAGGATGTTATTCACTTTAGGGATGTTATTCACTCAAGGATGTTATTCACTTTAAGGATGTTATTCACTCAAAGGATGTTATTCACTTTAGGGATGTTATTCACTTTAGGGATGTTATTCACTTTAGGGATGTTATTCACTTTAAGGATGTTATTCACTCAAGGATGTTATTCACTTTAGGGATGTTATTCACTCAAGGATGTTATTCACTTTAGGGATGTTATTCACTCAAGGATGTTATTTACTTTAAGGATGTTATTCACTTTAAGGATGTTATTCACTTTAGGGATGTTATTCACGCTAAGGATGTTATTCACTCTAAGGATGTTATTCACTCTAAGGATGTTATTCACTCTAAGGATGTTATTCACTCTAAGGATGTTATTCACTTTAGGGATGTTATTCACTCAAGGATGTTATTCACTTTAGGGATGTTATTCACTTTAAGGATGTTATTCACTTTAAGGATGTTATTCACTTTAGGGATGTTATTCCCTCTAAGGATGTTATTCACTCAAGGATGTTATTCACTTTAAGGATGTTATTCACTTTAAGGATGTTATTCACTCAAAGGATGTTATTCACTTTAGGGATGTTATTCACTTTAGGGATGTTATTCACTTTAGGGATGTTATTCACTTTAAGGATGTTATTCACTCAAGGATGTTATTCACTTTAGGGATGTTATTCACTCAAGGATGTTATTCACTTTAGGGATGTTATTCACTCAAGGATGTTATTTACTTTAAGGATGTTATTCACTTTAAGGATGTTATTCACTTTAGGGATGTTATTCACGCTAAGGATGTTATTCACTCTAAGGATGTTATTCACTCTAAGGATGTTATTCACTCTAAGGATGTTATTCACTCTAAGGATGTTATTCACTTTAGGGATGTTATTCACTCAAGGATGTTATTCACTTTAGGGATGTTATTCACTTTAAGGATGTTATTCACTTTAAGGATGTTATTCACTTTAGGGATGTTATTCCCTCTAAGGATGTTATTCACTCAAGGATGTTATTCACTTTAAGGATGTTATTCACTTTAAGGATGTTATTCCCTCTAAGGATGTTATTCACTCAAGGATGTTATTCACTTTAGGGATGTTATTCACTCTAAGGATGTTATTCATTCTAAGGATGTTATTCATTCTAAGGATGTTATTCACTCTAAGGATGTTATTCACCTCCGAAATAAATTGGGTGAGCTTACAGAGTTGGTCACCTGAGAGAATCGTTTAGGCTTACATATCCATCTTCCCTCAGATCAAAGGGTCGTGGCCTATATCCCCTCAGATTAAGGGGGATCTGTCTACTTGTCCCTCAGATCAAAAGGGTCATCTATCTCCCCTCACATCAAGGGTCGTGCCTACCTCCTCCCCTCACATCAAGGGTCGTGCCTACCTCCTCCCCTCACATCAAGGGTCGTGCCTACCTCCTCCCCTCACATCAAGGGTCGTGCCTACCTCCTCCCCTCACATCAAGGGTCGTGCCTACCTCCTCCCCTCACTTCAAGGGTCGTGCCTACCTCCTCCCCTCACTTCAAGGGTCGTGCGTACCTCCCCTCACATCAAGGGTCGTGCCTACCTCCTCCCCTCACATCAAGGGTCGTGCCTACCTCCTCCCCTCACTTCAAGGGTCGTGCCTACCTCCTCCCCTCACATCAAGGGTCGTGCCTACCTCCTCCCCTCACTTCAAGGGTCGTGCCTACCTCCCCTCACTTCAAGGGTCGTGCCTACCTCCTCCCCTCACATCAAGGGTCGTGCCTACCTCCCCTCACATCAAGGGTCGTGCCTACCTCCTCCCCTCACTTCAAGGGTCGTGCCTACCTCCTCCCCTCACATCAAGGGTCGTGCCTACCTCCCCTCACTTCAAGGGTCGTGCCTACCTCCCCTCACTTCAAGGGGTCTCGGTTCTGGCCAGAATTCAATTATCTTCTGCACGTGAGAAATTAAGATGGCTGGTGTAATACCTCTCTCTCCTCCCCCTCCATATACCTGTCTTACTTTCTATACCTTTCTCTCTGCTTTCTCTCTGCTTTCATTTTGCTTTCTATGTATTTTAATTTTATTTTTAACTGTTTTATCTTGTTTATACTTTGCTTTCTTTTTTCCTTTTTTGACTTTCTTCATTCATTTGGTTTTCTGTTCTTTCTCTCATTCTTTTACTTTCCATCACCTTTTCCTTTAGTATTTTTTATATTTTCTCTTCATTCTTTATTTAATCTTGCTTTCTCTTCCAGTCTCTAGCCTTATCTGTATTGTACTGGCTTTCTTTCTGCTTTCCCTAACTTACTGTAACTTTTCCCATTTAGTTTTCTTAAATTTATCCTTTTCCTGAGTTTCTCTATACTTTCACTGGCCTTAACTGTTCTTTCCTTTGCTTTCACCAGTCTATCTACTTTCTTTGTACTTTCACAGTTTATATATCTACTTTCACTCACTTTCTCTTCATTTTCACTGTTTTCTTGTCTACTTTTCTTATTTTCTTTGTACTTTCACTATTTTTATATCTCCTTTTCCTGACTTTCTTTGTACTTTCACTTTCGTTTTATGGGCTTTTCCTTTCATCTGTTCATCCACTTTACTCTCTTTAAACTTTCTCTAATCTTTACGAGTCTCTACCAATCTCTTTCTCCACACACACACACACACACACACACACACACACACACACACACACACACACACGAGCATTCAAAAAACCCTAATAATAACAAACTGGCAATAATACAGTGTTACCAGTTGTCCCTCATCTCCCCCTCCCCCCCCCCTCCCCACACCCGCTCCCCCACCATCCTTCCCTCCCTTCCCTTCCCCCTTCCACCACCCCTACCCCCCTCCTCCCCCCTCCCCACCCCTCACCAACACCCTTCCCCCATACATATATAAACGGGCCCTCGGTATTTTATTCAATTAGTGAGCCTAGGTAAAGCTCCGGTCTGACGCCATGGTTTAATGTCCGGGGAGACGAGGGAGCCTCGCAGTGAGGGTTTAATAAAGGTTTAATGTTCGTTGAGGAGGAATGACGTAGAGAGAGGTTTAATAAAGTGAGATAAAGTTTAAAATAAAGAAAAAAAAAAGACCGGTTCAAATGCCTTACCTCGTCTTTTAATCCTGATATAGAGGTTTAAATTCCTCCCCCTCCCCCTCCCCCTCCCCCTCCCCCTCCCCTCTTTTTTTAGGGGGAGGGGAGGTGTTTGAACTCTTCTGTAAGTGTGTGTGTGTGTGTGTGTGTGTGTGTGTGTGTGAAGGCTTAGATCATCGTGTTGAGCTTTTGAACTGCTGTTAAGAGAAATAAATAAATGAAGGAATTATTGAATGAAGGACAGAAGGAAGGAAGGAAGGAAGGATAAGACAGGGGATCTCCGCCAAGCTGCCTTCATCAGTACAAGTATAATTAATCCTAAGATAATCCTAATAGATGATGGGATTACACCAGAGACACGTCCGGCATCGTCATTATCCTCGTCATCATTATCCTCCATCATATCATTATCCTCGTCATCATTATCCTCCATCATATCATTATCCTCGTCATCATTATCCTCCATCATATCATCATCCTCGTCATCATTATCCTCCATCATATCATTATCCTCGTCATCATTATCCTCCATCATCGTCATCATTATCCTCCATCATCGTCATTATCCTCCATCTTCGTTATCATTGTCATCATCCTCCATCGTCATCGGTCTCCATCGTTGTCATCATCATCATTCTTCGTCATCATCTCATCATCATCATTCAGAGGACAGGTAGAACGCACAGTACACTCGTCGTCTCCTTGGGAATGATATCAACAGGTAAAAAGAGAGAGAGAGAGAGAGAGAGAGAGAGAGAGAGAGAGAGAGAGAGAGAGAGCAAAGGTAAAAGAAATATGTAATTAAATGGTTACATCCAACTCAACCTTCCAGCTGTAATACTCTTCAAGTGTTTATCACTACCAAATAACCCCGAATTAATGGACTAAACTACGAGGTGTGTGAATCTCTCTGTATAGGAGTTAGATCTGAATTTAAAGAGATTAGAAATATGAGTTATTAATCATTGCTAGGTGTGTGTGTGTGTGTGTGTGTGTGTGTAATGAGAGCATCAGAGGTAGGATATCACTGGTAGTTTCTGGGCCAAACATATAGGAAATGTCTTCTTCACACACACACACACACACACACACACACACACACACACACACTGGGTATGGTAGATCCGTGAATACAGTCATGGATGAATACACAATGTACAGGGAAGGGAAGGGTGTAATGGTGAGGGACGTAGAGTGTCAGGGAGGAAGAGTAACAGTGCAAGTGTGACACACAGGAAGTGTGGAGCGTCCTGCTGCGTCTAGCGACCGCGGGAGTAAACTGGGCAGCGGACAAACATGTGTTTTCTCTGATGTGGCCCACGGAGACGAGTGAAGCATTCGTGAGCGACCAGGAGAGGGAACTAGCCGCGCGACCTGGAGGCAGCGATCAAATATATTGATTGTTGCTTCCTCAGTGGCGCGAGTCCTCCACCAACAGCTTGATCTTGCCAAGAAATAGATTCTTGTGTACCACTAAAGTAGCCGCGTAATGTTTCTCTCACATTCTTTGCAGAAGAATGTGAAGCATTATTTATTCTAGAGGGCGCTGTGTTACTCTCAACTGTACACTCTTGTAATGCATATGACTTTGCGTCCAGACCCTCTGTGTCAATGATGATATGGAAAAGTGCAATGCACTTTACATTGTCAACAGCAGTATCTTCCTTTGTTTCAATAGCTTATTTAAAATTATCCACGTGACAACCTGTAATTAAAAATTATTTTTTCTTTGTTCAGAGCATTCCTAGCTGTACTCGTGAAACTTCTTTGGATCTTGGCGACGTTCCTTGTAGTGGTGGTGATATTCGTCTTTCATCCACCATCCTCCTCTGATATATGGGATGTTTTTTCCTGGGTACCTCAGCAAGTACCTCACGTTGAAAAGAATAATTTTCTAAGAGTACCAGCAAACGTCTCCCCGGTGTAGACTGTATATGTTTACTCTGGTAAGACGCTGGCAGGTGGGGCACAGGTCGCTTTGGAAAGTAGGTCGCGCTCCTACGCCCTAGTCGCGATGCCGCAGGACGCTCGCACATGGGACATAGCCTAAGTGTGACAGAGGAAGCGTGACAAGAAGGAAACGTGACAGGGAGGGAGGGTATGTGAGAGGATATGTGACAGGGAGGAAGGTTAATAGAGAGGGAGGATGAGAGGGAGGAAGAAAGGTTTAGAGGGAGGGAGGGTGAGGGTGTGGTCGTGACGTAGCGTGACAGGGTGACAACAGGTGGGCGTCAGACTGGCACTGGTGTCGGGCGAGGGAGGGTCTCTACTGGCACACTTCGCCACCGCCGCCGCTCCTGCTGTAGTTGCTGTAATCTGTGTCCGAGGATACAGCAATACGGTGAGGCTTATAACTCTTGCTGTAATTAAGACACGACAGTTGCTGTAACTTTGTGGTGGTAAGAGCGGTTTACTGTATCTCAGCCAACTACTGCTGCTGTAATCGAAGGCCTCTGAACCCGAGACTCATGAACCTTTGAACCCTAGATGCATGAACCTCTGAACCCGATACTCATGAACCCCTGAACCCGATACTCATGAACCTCTGAACCCGAGACTCATGAACCTCTGAACCCGAGACTCATGAATCTCTGAACCCGAGACTCATGAACCTCTGAACCCGAGACTCATGAACCTCTGAACCCTAGACTCATGAATCTCTGAACCTGAGACATTGATGGGTTCATGTCTCGGATTCACGGGTAACTGACATGACTTTTTTCCCGTGCTTTAATTTGAGGAAATGAAGTTGAATGGGGCACAGCCTCTATCCCTCACAGCCGCCTATCACAGCACCATCCATCCATCCAACGCCGGAAAGACGCTGCCACCGCCCCCCTCCCGCACTAGATGTAGCCCCCCAAATGTGCAACGAATGTGAACGACTCTGCCGGTCCCGTATTGGCTTCTTCAGTCACCTCAAAACTCACTAACCAAGGTGACATCCCTAATAACTTATATCATTGCATCATAGCCGGATGATCGTCATACTCGATTCCGAGTGACAGCAAAGTAGTAGTAGTAGTAGTAGTAGTAGTGTGTGTGTGTGTGTGTGTGTGTGTGTGTGTGTGTGTGTAAGACTTCATATATTACACACACGCTGAAGATGTCACACAGCAGACGTCATGTCACTGTTTACACATCCTCCCACTGATTTCAGAGTTTGTCTCGGCTTTTAAATTGGATGTTTGAGGGTCAAGCACGAGAAAGAAAATTCTGACTCTCTCTCTCTCTCTCTTTCTCTCTCTCTCTGTCTCTCTCTCATAGTGTAACACAATGACCCATTCATTTTTCCTTGCATTAAATTCTAGGAAACGATCATCCAGCCATGATGCAATGATATGAGTTATTAAGGATGTCACCTTGGTTGGTGAGCTCTGAGGTAACTCAAGAGGCCGATATGGGATCGGCAGGGTCGTTCACTGATGTTGCACATGTGGAGGGCTACATCTAGTGCGGGAGGGGCGGTGGCAGCGTCTTTCCGGTGTTGGCGCTTGTCTGCCTCGGTATGCAGTCGGGCTAGCTCGAAAATATGGGCACCTTTTCGTGTGGTGCTCCTCCAAGCGTTACGGTGTGGAGTAATCGTCTCCTTGGTGAGGGGGTCGATTTGCACTTTTTCAGGTTTGTCTTAAGACTATCCTTATACCTTTTCCGTTGTCCGCCAGTGTTACGTTTACCACACACACACACACACACACACACACACACACACACACAGTGATACGGGTGGCCTCCTTCAGACACTGCTGGCGGCGCTGGACCAATATTGACATAAAGCAACAGGCGTGTGAACCTCCAGCCTCAGCCTCACTAACTCTATGGTAAGAACAAACTGGAGGTGTGTGAGAGAGAGAGAGAGAGAGAGAGAGAGAGAGAGAGAGAGAGAGAGAGAGAGAGAGAGAGAGAGAGAGTTTCCCCTTATCGTCAATATCTCTGCCGTCGCCAAAATGCTCATAGAAATAAACGCGATAATTTGAGCATATTAAAATTTCCGAATGATTATTATGAAAATTAAAATGGTGACTAGGTAATGTATAATGAAGGGGAGTGAAGAGAGAGTAATGTATAATGAAGGGAAGTGAAGTGAGAGATAATGTATAATGAAGGGGAGTGAAGTGAGAGATAATGTATAATGAAGGGGAGTGAAGTGAGAGATAATGTATAATGAAGGGGAGTGAAGTGAGAGATAATGTATAATGAAGGGGAGTGAAGTGAGATAATGTATAATGAAGGGGAGTGAAGAGTGAGAGATAATGTATAATGAAGGGAAGTGAAGTGAGAGATATGTATAATGAAGGGAAGTGAAGAGTGAGAGATAATGTATAATGAAGGGAAGTGAAGAGTGAGAGATATGTATAATGAAGGGAAGTGAAGAGTGAGAGATAATGTATAATGAAGGGAAGTGAAGAGTGAGAGATAATGTATAATGAAGGGAAGTGAAGAGAGATAATGTATAATGAAGGGAAGTGAAGAGTGAGAGATAATGAGGAAAGTAAAGAAGAGTGAGAGATAATGAAGAGGAGTGAAGGAGACTTTTATTACACTATTTTTATTGGAAATCGGTAAAAAAAAAGAATAAAGTCGGGTTTAAGGCGTTTTTTTTGTTTTAAGTTATGTCACCTCAAAGTGGCTGTTAAGTAATCATTCATATGTTGCTGAGATAATGGAAGTAAACAAGTAAATGATCATTGGTTTTTTTTTTATGATTCAGGGACTAAACTTGGATGAGGTGGAAAGATAGTGTGACGCTGTAGAAGGGGAAGGTGACGTGGTCTGTCTCCCTCCTTCTGCCATATTTTGATCACTGGATATCAAAGGGAATATAAATCAGCGTCTTATTCTCCATAAAACTGGCTGTATGAGGGTCGAGGCAGCTACTCTATGGTGAATATCCCGTCACCAAGTTATAACGTCTGTTTTTATTAGATGTCTCCCCCAAGTAGAAACTAAAGCCAATCACCGTGGGTCTTTCATTCCCTGTAGAAACTAAAGCCAATCACCGTGGGTCTTTCATCCCCTGTAGAAACTAAAGCCAATCACCGTGGTTCTTTCATCCCTTGTAGAAACTAAAGCCAATCACCGTGGGTCCTTCATCTCTAATACAAACGACAGCTAATCAACGTGGGACTTTCATTCCGTTTGGAGGTGGCGAAGTAAACACACTCAACGTAAGGAGTGTTTTTATTGGATACCTCTGATATCCCTGGTAGAAACTGTAGCCAATCAACGTGGGACTCGACTTCGTGTTGCAGGTGGCGACGTCAATAAACCTCCCTTGAAAATAAAAAAAAAGTGTTTTGATAGGATATTGCCAACAGAAACGACAGCCACTCACTGCGAGGCATCCATAGTGCTTGGCAGTAGCGAGAAAGAAGTATTTTCATTGGATGGCGCCATCAGAAGTGACCTTCACTCACCGTGGGACTCTCATGCCGTGTGTTATAGGTAAGACAGTGTGATGAATCCTGAGTATTCTCGTCATGAGGAAAGTTTTGAATGGGCATCCCAGGCAAAGGCTACAGCCAATCACCGCGAGGCTTCTATCCCTCTAAGTGAAGTATTAAGAAGCATAATTTTATTGGATTAAACGTAAAAGATATAGCTAATCACCATTAAGCTACCATGTTATGTTGGTGCAGGATAAAACAAACCCCTTGCGGATGTTTCCCGTACTCTGTGATCACCAAAGATTTTTATTGGTTACAAACAAAACAATGTAGCCAATTACCAAAAAGCTACCATACGGATTTGATGCAAAAGTAATTACCCTCAGCGGACGAGTCATACACTACAGTAGATAATATGCATGATGAAAATGAATGCTTTCATTGGATACAACCTGAATAATTCATCCAACCACAGCCAAGCTACTACACCGTGTTGGCAGCAGAATAAACAATCCCTGAGCGGGCTAATATTAAAGAAGCATTTTTATTGGATGCAGCAAACATGAGCCTACCAATCCCCGTAAAGCCTCCACACCGTGTTGGTGGGATGATAAACAAACCCCTTGTGGACGTCTAGCGAACTAGATTATTAAAGACGTGTTTTTATTGGACATCTCCGGCAGAAGCTACATCCAATCACCATTAAGCTACCATAGCGTTGAGGCAGCGCAGTTATAAATCCCCCGAACGATAGGATGTTATAAGGCAGTAAATCCTGTTTTGAGTTGTGGGCAGGAGAGATTATATATCTAGCGAGGGTTGCCGCCCCCGGCCAGATATGCTGGTATAATGGAGAGATATGCTGAATATATCACTCGCCCCTTCAGTTTTGCTATAATGGGGGGAGATTATACTAGATATATTTCTCACCCCTTCAGTCTTACTATAATGGCGGTATATGAAGAATATATGCTGGGTATATATAGCTGTGCCTCTAGTCAAGGAACACTGCGACAAGAGATTCTTTGAATGTGTGAATGAAAGTGTGTTTTAGAGACATGGCGGCCCGTTAGAGACAGTGTGGATACAGTACACTGCACATTAAGCTTTCGGTACACAAGGAGGCAGAGTGGCGGGCACTTTACTCGATCGCCTTCACTTCCCCAACTGTAATGTTAGGTTTCTTTGCATAGAAGCAGAAATTATGTACACAGAACTTACAATTATTGAGTAAAGTTTTTATCAGAACCAGGCGGCGACGAAACGATGTGATATATATATATATATATATATACTAGCGGAATTGCTTTCGCTAGGCCACGGTAGGACGCCACCCTCTGGGAGGCTCCACATTGTCTCACTGTAGTGCATTAGGGTAGACCACATTTTTGGTTTTGCCATTAGCAGCAAGAATGTACAGATTTTTGCCAGTTCCCACTCTGGAGCATCCAACATAGAACTGTCCATGAGAGAAGCAAGGAAACACCAGGTTTAGGCCAACCATGTTTAGGGACTGTCCCTGGCTTTTGTAGATGGTCATGGCAAAGCTCACTTTAACCGAGAACTGAAGTCGCTTGAACTCAAATGGCAGGTCAGTGGTGATGAGAGGTATCCTTGGTATAAAAACGTCCTTTCCTTTAGCTTTTCCTGTCAGTATTGTAGCTTCCAGTACATGTGGCATCATGTTCTTCACCACCAGTCTTGTGCCATTGCAGAGGATTGGTGGTTCAAGATTTCTTAAGAGCATTATAGGAGTTCCAGTCTTGAGAGTGAGCTGGTGAGGAGGCATTCCAGCGGGCTCCAAAGAATTAAGGAATTCTGCATGGTACTGGACTGCTTGGTCCTGGTCGATTACTGTATCAACAGATTTGAATGAGGTCTCCCTGCCTGGAAGCTGTCTGAGTAGAGTCATGTTGATTTCAGCCACTGTTTCATTCTTTGGTGCCAGAATTGCGCGTTCACGCAGTCACTTGTGATCCTTGTAGTGGTGGATAATGTTTGGGTAGACCATGTTAGTGAGCTCAGTTGAGGACTTTACAACATTTCCACATCCTTGAGAAATGATTATTTGTCCTTCTGAATCAACAGGGAAAGTTCCATTCCCAATCTGTAGTCGAAGGTTTGCAAACCGTCCAGCATCCTGATCTCCTTGTAGATGTACACTCCTGTTTGTGGATAGGGTGAGTGTCTGAACACTTCTCCAAAGGTATGATGCCTTGAGGCACTCATTCAGTTCATCAGCTGGAGTGCTTCGAGGAATGACAGGTAGGGTCTGGCGAAAGTCTCCAGCAATGACCATTGTAATGCCACCCATGAGCTGGTCATTTTCTCGTATGTCTTGCAAGGTCCAGTCCAATGCTTCAAACGCTAACTTGTGAGACATAGTGTATTCATCCCAGACTATGAGGCAGCATTTTTCTAAGAGTTTTGCCTTTGCCGATCCTTTTTTGATGTTGCACACTGGATTCTCATTGTGGGCGAGGTTGAGAGGCAGCTTAAAAGTTGAGTGTGCAGTACGTCCTCCTTCTAGTAGTGTTGCAGCAATGACTGAGGATGCCACAGCAAGAGCAATTTTCCCCTGATGACGGACTTTGGCCAACAGAAGGTTGATCAGGAATGTTTTTCCTGTCCCGCCAGGTGCATCGAGAAAGATCATACCTCCCTGCTCCGCTTGTATCGCTTGCAAGATCTGTTCATAAGCATTTGCTTGATCAGGCACCAGGTGAGGCTCATTTTCTTCAAGAAAATTCACCAGTACTTCAACTGAGTAGTCTGTCTTTCTGAGCAACTCCCTGTTTGCAACTACTGTTCAGTCCCCAAATAGTTCATTAACGGTGTATGTAAGTTCCACCATGTTTTTCACTACAACGGTACAGCAAAATATATTTTTAGCATTAAACTGTTATTATTTTATTGTCTAATCATCACTACATATAACACCATCCATCATCACTACATATAACACCATCCATCATCACTACATATAACAATATCCATCATCACTACATATAACACCATCCATCATCACTACATATAACACCATCCATCATCACTACATATATCACCATCCATCATCACTACCTAAAACAACATCCATCATCACTACATATAACATCATCCATCATCACTACCTATAACACCATCCATCATCACTACATATAACACCATCCATCATCACTACATAAAACAACATCCATCATCACTACATATAACAACATCCATCATCACTACATATAACATCATCCATCATCACTACCTATAACACCATCCATCATCACTACATATAACACCATCCATCATCACTACATAAAACACCACCCATCATCACTACATATAACACCACCGATCATCACTACATATAACACCACCCATCATCACTACATATAACACCACTCATCACTACATATAACATCATCCACCATCACTACATATAACACCATCCATCATCACTACATATAACACCACTCATCACTACATGTAACACCACCCATCATCACTACATTTAACACCACCCATCATCACTACATATAATACTATTCATCATCACTACATATAACACCATCCATCATCACTACATATAACACCATCCATCATCACTACCTATAACACCATTCATCATCACTACAGATCGGTAAAGTAGTTTCCGTAAAGAAACAAGACATACTGAGGAATATCAGTATGTAAAGATGAGATATATTGCCTTATACAGTCAGTGGGAAGGTCATTGATGTAGGGTTCAGTTAATGTGCCTCAACAGTGCCATTCAACAGATGGCACTCTTACTATCAAATATCGATACTGTATATGACCTTAATGGTGACCAGTTACCTCCACAGATGGCACTATATGCCTGGCTCTTGCCATAACCGGATCTCACGTAGGAGTGCCCCGTCCCGTCGACAGATGGCCCTCTTAACGGTGATGTCTGAGTCCCTCAATAGATGACTCTCACGGCCTGCTGCCCCATTCACTCTGTAGATGGAGGTCCCCGGGTCGACCCCCTCCACCGCCGTGTTTACATAACGAGGCGTTAGTTATGGCGTATGCGGGGGGGGGGGGGGGGGGGTGGTGTTCCTTTTGTTATGTGTATGACGATAAAGTTAATATTTCCAAACATTTGGGTTGAAATGTTCTATCAGAGTCTTATCTTCTTATTCATGGCGTCACTTCGTCCAATTTTCTGGTATTTAATCGGATCTCGAGAGATGTGTTGCAAAAGCCTATCTGACATTACGCTTCCCCGAATCTCTGGCGGCGCGGGGCGTTCGTCGACGGCAAATCCGGATTTACATTGAGTGGGGAATCGCCTTTCAGATTTCTAAAGGTATATAGATACCCTGCTCCCCCGCCTCTCCTCTCCTCTCCCGAGAGATTTATGTTCACGGTCTCCGTTACTGCGGTGTGGGAAATATTTACTCGACTCTGAGGCGTCTTTATGGCCACACACGTCCAGCTGGTTGTTAGGGTCTAATTTTTTATATATTTCCTTCGGTGTTGGAATCCGAATTAAGATTACTTACCGACTCCTAAACGATGAGCTATGACAGGACCACCGTGAAGCAGCAAGAATAATGGAAAGAGAGGAACAAAGGTGAGAATTAACTCCCTAAAACAAAGAAGAAACAATTTGGAGTATCAAACAAGTCTGAGATCAAGACTCACAGGTCGGTCGTAATACACCGGTGTTTGTTGACGCTACCTCGTCCATGGAGTCCAATAGACCCCCACACAGGGGAGTAAACCAGGCCTTAGCTCACACAGTAATGCATCAACACACCAAGTCTGATATAAATCCGTTGTTCTATTTCTCAGTTATCGCGTCGACAATGTTGGAAGGAATATTGGCTCAGCTGACCCATAGTCTCCAAGGTAGAGAGGAGAAACTCTGATGAAGGAATTCGTACAACAGACTCAGATACCAGTAACCTTGTGGAGAGGATCAAGACTGACTCAGTTTATTCTCCACCGATAGAGCAACACACTCCCCCCCCCCCCCTCCATCCCTGCTGTGTGGTGGGAATAAAGAAAAACTGAGAGATGTAGGAAATAATTACTAGCAATTACAAACCAATAGGGCGGCCCGATACACCAGGAGGCACCCCCCCCTCTTTTTTTATCACCACCACCACCATAACAACTCCTACAGCTTCTACTTTTTTTTTAATGGCCTCCAGCCGTCCCCAATAGCCACACCTTCGCCACCATTTTATTACCTTAATATTAAATATCCTAATCCATAAGCAGCTATCCTAACTGTGTTGAGTTAGTTGAGCCGCAGATCTATGCGGCATTCAGTGACTGTTGCCTCATAGTCAATATCTGCAGCAGTTGTCGGCTTTGGGGCCGATGCTCTCGTTCCCCTGAGGTAGAGCAAAGCCGAACGAAGAAGAGAGAAGGACAGTACTACTACTATTACTGTTACTACTATCATTATCCACTCCCACCACCACCATAACAACTCCTACTACTACTACTACTATCAGTATCCTCCACCACCACCACCACCACCACCTTGGGTCACTCGGTCAGGTGAGGTTTTTCCCACGGTCAATACCTTAGAGTAATTACAGCTGTGTTGTAAATAACCCCTGCTGATACCTCCCCTCTCCCTGCCCTTCCCTCTCGCCTCTCCTCTCCCCTCTCCTTTCCCTCTCCTCTCCCTCACTTGTCTTCTTCCTCCCCTCCCCTCTCCCCCCTCTCTCACCTCACCTCCCCTCCCCCTACCCTTCCCTCTCACCTTTCCCTGCCCTTCCCTCTCGCCTGTCCTCTCCCTCCCTTCCCTCACCCCTCTCACCTCCCCTTCCCTTTCCCCTCCTCTCCCCTCCTACTGTCACCAGGAGGGACCGAAGCAGGTGACGAGGAAGAGGGGTGAAGACCAGGAAGGGGGGAGTAACAGGAGGGGTGAAGGAGGGGAGAGTAAGAGGGGGAGGGGTGAAGGAGGGGAGAGTAAGAGGAGGTGGGGGTGAGGGAGGGGAGAGTAACAGGAGGAGGGGTGAAGGAGGGGAGAGTAAGAGGAGGAGGGGTGAAGGAGGGGAGAGTAAGAGGAGGAGAGGGTGAAGGAGGGGAGAGTAACAGGAGGAGGGGGTGAAGGAGGGGAGAGTAACATTAGGGGGTGAGGAAAGTATTAAAGAGTAACGTGGGAGAGAGAGAGAGAGAGAGAGAGAGTTGCGAAGCGTTAAATCGAGTGAACAATTGACTAACAATAGACCTTCAACAATAGACTAACAATAGACCTTCAACAATAGACTAACAATAGACCTTCAACAATAGACTAACAATAGACCTTCAACAATAGACTAACAATAGACCTTCAACAATAGACTAACAATAGACCTCCAACAATAGACTAACAATAGACCTTCAACAACAGACTAACAATAGACCTTCAACAATAGACTAACAATAGACCTTCAACAATAGACTAACAATAGACCTTCAACAATAGACTAACAATAGACCTTCAACAATAGACTAACAATAGACCTTCAACAATAGACTAACAATAGACCTCCAACAATAGACTAACAATAGACCTTTAACAACAGACTAACAATAGACCTTCAACAATAGACTAACAATAGACCTTCAACAATAGACTAACAATAGACCTTCAACAATAGACTAACAATAGACCTTCAACAATAGACTAACAATAGACCTTCAACAATAGACCTTCAACAACAGACTAACAATAGACCTTCAACAACAGACTAACAATAGACCTTCAACAATAGACTAACAATAGACCTTCAACAATAGAATAACAATAGACCTTCAACAATAGACTAACAATAGACCTTCAACAATAGACTAACAATAGACATTCAACAATAGACTAACAATTGACTAACAATAGACCTTCAACAATAGACTAACAATAGACCTCCAACAATAGACTAACAATAGACCTTCAACAATAGACTAACAATAGACCTTCAACAATAGACCTTCAACAACTAACAAGACTAACAATAGACCTTCAACAACTAGACTAACAATAGACCTTCAACAATAGACTAACAATAGACTAACTTCAACATAGACTAACAGACTTACATAGACACATAGACTAACAATAGACACTTCAACAATAGACTAACAATAGACCTTCAACAATAGACTAACAATAGACCTCCAACAATAGACTAACAATAGACCTTCAACAATAGACTAACAATAGACCTTCAACAATAGACCTTCAACAATAGACTAACAATAGACCTTCAACAATAGACTAACAATAGACCTTCAACAATAGACTAACAATAGACCTTCAACAATAGACTAACAATAGACCTTCAACAATAGACTAACAATAGACCTCCAACAATAGACTAACAATAGACCTTCAACAATAGACTAACAATAGACCTTCAACAATAGACCTTCAACAACAGACTAACAATAGACCTTCAACAACAGACTAACAATAGACCTTCAACAATAGACTAACAATAGACCTTCAACAATAGAATAACAATAGACCTTCAACAATAGACTAACAATAGACCTTCAACAATAGACTAACAATAGACATTCAACAATAGACTAACAATTGACTAACAATAGACCGTCAACAATAGACTAACAATAGACTAACAATAGACCGTCAACAATAGACCTTCAACAATAGACTAACAATAGACCTTCAACAATAGACCTTCAACAATAGACTAACAATAGACCTTCAACAATAGACTAACAATAGACCTTCAACAATAGACTAACAATAGACCTTCAACAATAGACTAACAATAGACCTTCAACAATAGACTAACAATAGACCTCCAACAATAGACTAACAATAGACCTTCAACAATAGACTAACAATAGACCTTCAACAATAGACTAACAATAGACATTCAACAATAGACTAACAATTGACTAACAATAGACCGTCAACAATAGACTAACAATAGACTAACAATAGACCGTCAACAACAGACCTTCAACAATAGACTAACAATAGACCTTCAACAATAGACCTTCAACAATAGACTAACAATAGACCTTCAACAATAGACTAACAATAGACCTTCAACAATAGACTAACAATAGACCTTCAACAATAGACTAACAATAGACCGTCAACAATAGATTAACAATAGACCGTCAACAATAGACCAACAATAGACCGTCAACAATAGACTAACAATAGACCTTCAACAATAGACTAACAATAGACCTTCAACAATAGACTAACAATAGACCTTCAACAATGGACCTTCAACAATAGACTAACAATAGACCTTCAACAATAGACTAACAATAGACCGTCAACAATAGACTAACCATAGACCTTCAACAATAGACCTTCAACAATAGACTAACAATAGACCGTCAACAATAGACTAACAATAGACCTTCAACAATAGACTAACAATAGACCGTCAACAATAGACTAACAATAGACCTTCAACAATAGACTAACAATAGACCTTCAACAATAGACCTTCAACAATAGACTAACAATAGACCTTCAACAACAGACTAACAATAGACCTTCAACAATAGACTAACAATAGACCTTCAACAATAGACCTTCAACAATAGACTAACAATAGACCTTCAACAATAGACCTTCAACAATAGACTAACAATAGACCTTCAACAATAGACTAACAATAGACCTTCAACAATAGACTAACAATAGACCGTCAACAATAGACTAACAATAGACCGTCAACAATAGACTAACAATAGACTAACAATAGACCTTCAACAATAGACTAACAATAGACCTTCAACAATAGACTAACAATAGACCTTCAACAATAGACTAACAATAGACCTTCAACAATAGACTAACAATAGACTAACAATAGACCTTCAACAATAGACCTTCAACAATAGACTAACATAGACCTTCAACAATAGAATAACAATAGACTAACAATAGACCTTCAACAATAGACCTTCAACAATAGACTAACAATAGACCTTCAACAATAGAATAACAATAGACCTCCAACAATAGACTAACAATAGACCTTCAACAATAGACTAACAATAGACCTTCAACAATAGACTAACAATAGACCTTCAACAATAGAATAACAATAGACCTTCAACAATAGACCTTCAACAATAGACCTTCAACAATAGACCTTCAACAATAGACCGTCAACAATAGACCAACAACAGACCTCTAACAACAGACCTCCAACAATAGACTAACAACAGACCTCCAACAACAGACCTCCAACAACAGACCTCCAACAATAGACCTCCAACAATAGACTAACAACAGACCTCCAACAACAGACCTCCAACAATAGACCAACAACAGACCTCCAACAATAGAACAACAACAGACCTTCAACAACAGACCTCCAACAATAGACCAACAACAGACCTCCAACAACAGACCTCCAACAATAGAACAACAACAGACCTCCAACAACAGACCTCCAACAATAGACCAACAACAGACCTCCAACAATAGACCAACAACAGACCTCCAACAACAGACCTCCAACAACAGACCAACAACAGACCTCCAACAACAGACCTCCAACAATAGAACAACAACAGACCTCCAACAATAGAACAACAACAGACCTCCAACAACAGACCAACAACAGACCTCCAACAACAGACCTCCAACAATAGACCAACAACAGACCTCCAACAATAGAGCAACAACAGACCTCCAACAACAGACCTCCAACAACAGACCTCCAACAATAGAACAACAACAGACCTCCAACAATAGACCAACAACAGACCTCCAACAACAGACCTCCAACAATAGAACAACAACAGACCTCCAACAATAGAACAACAACAGACCTCCAACAACAGACCAACAACAGACCTCCAACAACAGACCTCCAACAATAGACCAACAACAGACCTCCAACAATAGAGCAACAACAGACCTCCAACAACAGACCTCCAACAACAGACCTCCAACAGTAGAACAACAACAGACCTCCAACAATAGACCAACAACAGACCTCCAACAACAGACCTCCAACAATAGACCAACAACAGACCTCCAACAATAGAGCAACAACAGACCTCCAACAACAGACCTCCAACAACAGACCTCCAACAAGAGACCTCCAACAACAGACCAACAACAATGGACCTCCAACAATAGACCAACAACAGACCTCCAACAACAGACCAACAACAACAGACCTCCAACAACAGACCAACAACAGACCTCCAACAACAGACCTCCAACAACAGACCTCCAACAATAGAACAACAACAGACCTCCAATAACAGACTAACAACAACAGACCTCCAACAATAGACCAACAACAGACCTCCAACAACAGACCTCCAACAATAGAACAACAACAGACCTCCAACAATAGAACAGCAACAGACCTCCAACAACAGACCAGCAACAATAGACCTCCAACAATAGACCTCCAACAATAGAACAACAACAGACCTCCAACAATAGACCAACAACAGACCTCCAACAACAGACCAACAACAACAGACCTCCAACAACAGACCAACAACAGACCTCCAACAACAGACCTCCAACAACAGACCTCCAACAATAGAACAACAACAGACCTCCAACAACAGACTAACAACAACAGACCTCCAACAATAGACCAACAACAGACCTCCAACAACAGACCTCCAACAACAGACCTCCAACAATAGAACAACAACAGACCTCCAACAATAGAACAACAACAGACCTCCAACAACAGACCTCCAACAATAGAACAACAACAGACCTCCAACAATAGAACAACAACAGACCTCCAACAACAGTCCAACAACAATAGACCTCCAACAATAGACCTCCAACAATAGAAGAACAACAGACCTCCAACAACAGACCAACAACAACAGACCTCCAACAATAGACCAACAACAGACCTCCAACAACAGACCTCCAACAACAGACCTCCAACAACAGACCTCCAACAATAGACCAACAACAGACTTCCAACAACAGACCTCCAACAACAGACCTCCAACAATAGAACAACAACAACAGACCTCCAACAACAGACCTCCAACAACAGACCCCCAACAACAGACCTCCAACAAGAGACCTCCAACAATAGACCAACAACAGACCTCCAACAACAGACCTCCAACAACAGACCAACAACAACAGACCTCCAACAATAGACCAACAACAGACCTCCAACAACAGACCTCCAACAACAGACCTCCAACAACCGACCTCCAACAATAGAACACCAGACCTCCAACAATAGACCAACAACAGACCTCCAACAATAGACCAACAACAGACCTCCAACAATAGACCAACAACAGACCTCCAACAACAGACCAACAACAGACCTCCAACAATAGACCAACAACAGACCTCCAACAACAGACCTCCAACAATAGAACAACAACAGACCTCCAACAATAGACTAATAACAGACCTCCAACAATAGACCAACAACAGACCTCCAACAACAGACGAACAACAGACCTCCAACAATAGACCAACAACAGACCTCCAACAACAGACCTCCAACAATAGACCAACAACAGACCTCCAACAACAGACCAACAACAGACCTCCAACAACAGACCAACAATAGACCTCCAACAATAGACCAACAACAGACCTCCAACAATAGACAAATAACAGACCTCCAACAATAGACCAACAACAGACCTCCAACAACAGACCAACAACAGACCTCCAACAACAGACCAACAACAGACCTCCAACAACAGACCAACAACAGACCTCCAACAACAGACCAACAACAGACCTCCAACAATAGACCAACAACAGACCTCCAACAACAGACCAACAACAGACCTCCAACAATAGAACAACAACAGACCTCCAACAACAGACCAACAACAATAGACCTCCAACAATAGACCTCCAACAATAGAACAACAACAGACCTCCAACAATAGACCAACAACAGACCTCCAACAACAGACCAACAACAATAGACCTCCAACAATAGACCAACAACAGACCTCCAACAACAGACCTCCAACAACAGACCTCCAACAACAGACCTCCAACTACAGACCAACAACAATAGACCTCCAACAATAGACCAACAACAGACCTCCAACAACAGACCTCCAACAACAGACCTCCAACAACAATAGACCTCCAACAACAGACCAACAACAACAGACCTCCAACAACAGACCAACAACAACAGACCAACAACAATAGACCAACAACAGACCTCCAACAATAGACCAACAACAACAGACCAACAACAATAGACCTCCAACAACAGACCAACAACAGACCTCCAACAACAGACCAACAACAATAGACCAACAGCAGACCTCCAACAACAGACCTCCAACAATAGACCTCCAACAATAGACCTCCAACAATAGAACAACAACAGACCTCCAACAATAGACCAACAACAGACCTCCAACAACAGACCTCCAACAACAGACCAACAACAATGGACCTCCAACAATAGACCAACAACAGACCTCCAACAACAGACCAACAACAATAGACCTCCAACAACAGACCAACAAAAGACCTCCAACAACAGACCTCCAACAACAGACCTCCAACAATAGAACAACAACAGACCTCCAACAACAGACTAACAACAACAGACCTCCAACAATAGACCAACAACAGACCTCCAACAACAGACCTCCAACAACAGACCTCCAACAATAGAACAACAACAGACCTCCAACAATAGAACAACAACAGACCTCCAACAACAGACCAACAACAATAGACCTCCAACAATAGACCTCCAACAATAGAACAACAACAGACCTCCAACAATAGACCAACAACAGACCTCCAACAACAGACCAACAACAACAGACCTCCAACAATAGACCAACAACAGACCTCCAACAACAGACCTCCAACAACAGACCTCCAACAATAGAACAACAACAGACCTCCAACAATAGAACAACAACAGACCTCCAACAACAGACCAACAACAATAGACCTCCAACAATAGACCTCCAACAATAGAACAACAACAGAACTCCAACAACAGACCAACAACAACAGACCTCCAACAATAGACCAACAACAGACCTCCAACAACAGACCTCCAACAACAGACCTCCAACAACAGACCTCCAACAATAGACCAACAACAGACCTCCAACAACAGACCTCCAACAACAAACCTCCAACAATAGAACAACAACAGACCTCCAACAACAGACCTCCAACAACAGACCAACAACAGACCTCCAACAACAGACCTCCAACAACAGACCTCCAACAATAGACCAACAACAGACCTCCAACAACAGATCTCCAACAACAGACCAACAACAGACCTCCAACAATAGACCAACAACAGACCTCCAACAACAGACCTCCAACAACAGACCTCCAACAACAGACCTCCAACAACAGACCAACAACAGACCTCCAACAATAGACCAACAACAGACCTCCAACAACAGACCTCCAACAATAGAACAACAACAGACCTCCAACAATAGACTAATAACAGACCTCCAACAATAGACGAACAACAGACCTCCAACAACAGACGAACAACAGACCTCCAACAATAGACCAACAACAGACCTCCAACAACAGACCAACAACAGACCTCCAACACTAGACCAACAACAGACCTCCAACAACAGACCTCCAACAATAGACCTCCAACAACAGACCTCCAACAATTGACCTCCAACAATAGCCGGAGTGTGGTGATCGACCCCTCACCTGGAGTTCAAGTGAGCAGTTTGCACCAGCTGTTGTTTCTGCCTTTTGTTGAGTCTCTGTCTGATCTTTTATTTATTCCTTTTTTCTTTCTTGTTTTCCAATCCTTTGAGACGTCCACTCTGCTTTATGTGAGCTCACCATCCACGCCGGCTCACTATACCACAACCTGCTCACCGCCACCACCAGCTCACCGCCACCACCAGCTCACCATCCACGCCGGCTCACTATACCACAACCTGCTCACCGCCACCACCAGCTCACTATACCACAACCTGCTCACAGCCACCACCAGCTCACCATCCACGCTGGCTCACTATACCACAACCTGCTCACCGCCACCACCAGCTCACCATCCACGCCGGCTCACTATACCACAACCTGCTCACCGCCACCACCAGCTCACCATCCACGCCGGCTCACTATACCACAACCTGCTCACCGCCACCACCAGCTCACAGCCACCACCAGCTCACCATCCACGCCAGCTCACTATACCACAACCTGCTCACCGCCACCACCAGCTCACCATCCACGCCGGCTCACTATACCACAACCTGCTCACCGCCACCACCAGCTCACCATCCACGCCGGCTCACTATACCACAACCTGCTCACCGCCACCACCAGCTCACCATCCACGCCGGCTCACTATACCACAACCTGCTCACCGCCACCACCAGCTCACCATCCACGCCGGCTCACTATACCACAACCTGCTCACCGCCACCACCAGCTCACCATCCACGCCGGCTCACTATACCACAACCTGCTCACCGCCACCACCAGCTCACCATCCACGCCGGCTCACTATACCACAACCTGCTCACCGCCACCACCAGCTCACCATCCACGCTGGCTCACTATACCACAACCTGCTCACCGCCACCACCAGCTCACTATACCACAACCTGCTCACAGCCACCACCAGCTCACCATCCACGCCGGCTCACTATACCACAACCTGCTTACCGCCACCACCAGCTCACCATCCACGCCAGCTCACTATACCACAACCTGCTCACCGCCACCACCAGCTCACTATACCACAACCTGCTCACCGCCACCACCAGCTCACCATCCACGCCGGCTCACTATACCACAACCTTCTCACCGCCACCACCAGCTCACCGCCACCACCAGCTCACTATACCACAACCTGCTCACCGCCACCACCAGCTCACAGCCACCACCAGCTCACCATCCACGCCAGCTCACTATACCACAACCTGCTCACCGCCACCACCAGCTCACCATCCACACCAGCTCACTATACCACAACCTGCTCACCGCCACCACCAGCTCACAGCCACCACCAGCTCACCATCCACGCCAGCTCACTATACCACAACCTGCTCACCGCCACCACCAGCTCACCGCCACCACCAGCTCACCATCCACGTCGGCTCACTATACCACAACCAGCTCACCGCCACCACCAGCTCACTATACCACAACCAGCTCACCGCCACCACCAGCTCACCATCCACGCCAGCTCACTATACCACAACCAGCTCACCGCCACCACCAGCTCACCGCCACCACCAGCTCACCATCCACGCCAGCTCACTATACCACAAGCAGCTCACCGCCACCACCAGCTCACTATACCACAACCTGATCACCGCCACCACCAGCTCACCGCCACCACCAGCTCACCATCCACGCCAGCTCACTATACCACAACCAGCTCACCGCCACCACCAGCTCACCGCCACCACCAGCTCATCATCACCACCAGCTCATCACCATCACCACCAATATGGAACAAAGCGCGACCTTCCTCCCTGTCTTTTGTTCTGTCACAATGATGAACACTTAAAAAAAACAAGAAGCGAAAGAGGAAAAATCTAGCAATTCCTCACTCGAGTAAGTCCTTAAGACCACTGACCCGCGTGATGGTGGTGATAGTGGTGCGTCCTGCCGAGGGACCCGCTACTGTGACGTCACCTCTACTGGCTAATGAGAGTGTGTCATCAGTATTACGTCACGATTGTTGCCCAGTGGGAAGGAATCATCGGTATTACGTCACGACTGCTACCCAATGGGATGGAATCATCAGTAATACGTCACGATTACTAGCCAATCGGAATGGAAAATGTCAAAGTGACCTACATGACGTCACAACCCCTGGAAGACGTTTAGGAGATCCACCGTGACGTCACAACCCCTGGAAGACGTCAAGGTGTGGATTTGCCGGCGTCATATCGTACGTCATCCGGCTCGTCTACGGTTTTTATCACATCTCAGCCGGACGCGATACTTTTGCCGGCTGCCAGAGACGAACCTATAAAACTCCCTTATTTTGGCAACTTCCCAAAAACGAAATTAAGAAGAAAAACCGAAAACATTTATCGAGAAATATATAAAACGATATATCGAAGAATTGGTGGAATTTATTTACACTATATATATATTTTTATAAAGTTTTACTACACACATTTCCATATATTTTATTGATTTTTTGTTATTATTTTATTGATCTAATTCTTGTATTTTTTATATATACTGCAATTGTTCTGATATGATTTGATATTATTTAAATAATTAATTATTATATTTGAAATTATTATTTTATGTAGTGTTGTGGTCGAGTGGACACAGTGATCGCCTCCTGTCCTAGAGTTCACTGGTTCGTTCCCCGGGACACCTACAGTAACTTTACATATTGAGGAGAGTGTAGTGTTGGCCGCGCTGTATCCTCTCTTGTAGTTATGTAGGTAGAGAGAGAGAGAGAGAGAGAGAGAGAGAGAGAGAGAGATAGAGAGATATCACCTTTCCTCACTCACACCTCTATTACCATGACGACTCTCTCTCCCCCCACCTACCTACCTACGCTTTCTCTCTCTCTCTCATTCTCTCTCTTATTCTCTTTCTCCCTATCTCTCGTTCTTTGCGTGACATTAACGATGGATGAGTCGCCCTTGTTACTGTTTGTCTTACTTTCTCTGGCTTTCTTTTATAATTTACTTTCTTTTTTCCTTCTCTATCTTTTCCAATGCCATTATTTCTTACTCTTTCCCTACTTTCTCTTCTACTTTTAATAGTGCAACTTTCTTTTTTCTTCAGTCACGATTATTTTCTACTTTCTCTTTTATTTTCTTATTTTAATTTTACTTTCCTTTGTTCTCTCTCTTTTACCCTTATAGTTGACTTTCTTTTGCTTTCTTCATTCTTTTATATTTAACTCTCACTTTCCTTTCTCTTTATTAATAATTTGAATTTGCTTTTTATTACTTTCTCTCCCCCTCTCTCCATTCTCCCCCACTCTCTAATCTCCCTCACTCTCCCTCACTCTGCAACACTCTTCCTCACTCTCCCTCACTCCAGTAGCCTCCAGTCTCTCTTAGTCTCCAATCTCCTTCACTCTCCAACACTCCAATACTCTCCCTCACTCTCCAACACTCCCTCACTCTCCAACACTCCAACACTCCCTCACTCTCCAATACTCTCCCTCACTCCAACACTCTCCCTCACTCTCCAACACTCTCCCTCACTCCAACACTCTTCCTCACTCTCCAACACTCCCTCAGTCTCCAACACTCTCCCTCACTCTCCAACACTCTCCCTCACTCTCCTACACTCCAGCACTCCACTCTTTCTCCAACACTCCAACACTCTCCTTCACTCTCCAACACTCGAACACTGTCCCTCACTCTCCAATACTCTCCCTCACTCTCCAACACTCTCCCTCACTCTCCAACATTCCCTCATTCTCCAACACTCTCCCTCACTTTCCAACACTCCAACACTCTCCCTCACTCTCCTACACTCCAGCACTCCATCACTCTCTCTCCAACACTCCAATACTCTCCTTCACTCTCCAACACTCCCTCACTCTCCATCACTCTCCAACACTCTCCCTCACTCTCCAACACTTTCCCTCACTCTCCAACACTCCAATACTTTCCCTCACTTTCCAACACTCTCCAACACTCCAACACCCTCCCTCACTCTCCAACACTCTCCAACACTCTCCCTCACTCTCCCTCACTCTCCAACACTCTCCCTCACTCTCTAACACTCTCCCTCACTCTCCAACACTCTCCCTCACTCTCCAACACTCCCTCACTCTCCAACACTCTCCCTCACTCTCCAACACTCTCCCTCACTCTCCAACACTCCCTCACTCTCCCAATTAATCAGGAGGGAGGGAGAGCGTCTCACGCCTTCGTTAACGACCATCACCCTCGGCCCAAGACAATCAAGATGACAGCTTTGGTGAGAGGGAGGAAGGGAGAGGTGAGAGGGAGGGAGGGAGAGGTGAGAGGGAGGGAGAAGTGAGAGGGAGGAAGGGAGAGGTGAGAGGGAGGGAGGGAGAGGTGAGAGGGAGGAAGGGAGAGGTGAGAGGGGGATGGGAGAGGTGAGAGGGAGGGAGAAGTGAGAGGGAGGGAGGGAGAGGTGAGAGGGGGGATGGGAGAGGTGAGAGGGAGGGAGGGAGAGGTGAGAGGGGTATGGGAGAGGTGAGAGGGAGGGAGGGAGAGGTGAGAGGGATGAGAGGAGGGAGAAGTGAGAGGAGGGAGGGAGAGGTGAGAGGGAGGGATGGAGAGGTGAGAGGGGGGGATGGGAGAGGTGAGAGGGAGGGAGGGAGAGGTGAAAGGGGGATGGGAGAGGTGAGAGGGAGGGAGAGGTGAGAGGGAGGGAAAGGTGAGAGGGAGGGAAGGAGAGGTGAGAGGAGGGAGGGAGAGGTGAGAGGAGGGAGGGAGAGGTGAGAGGGAGGGAGAAGTGAGAGGGAGGAAGGGAGAGGTGAGAGGGAGGGAGGGAGAGGTGAGAGGGAGGGAGAAGTGAGAGGGAGGAAGGGAGAGGTGAGAGGGAGGGAGGGAGAGGTGAGAGGGAGGAAGGGAGAGGTGAGAGGGGGATGGGAGAGGTGAGAGGGAGGGAGAGGTGAGAGGGAGGGGAAGGGAGAGGTGAGGGGTGGGGGGAGGGAGGGAGAGGTGAGAGGGAGGGAGGGAGAGGTGAGAGGGGTATGGGAGAGGTGAGAGGGAGGGAGGGAGAGGTGAGAGGGAGGGAGAAGTGAGAGGAGGGAGGGAGAGGTGAGAGGGAGGGAGAAGGAGGTGGGAGGGAGGGAGAGGTGAAAGGGGGGATGGGAGAGGTGAGAGGGAGGGAGGGAGAGGTGAGAGGGGGATGGGAGAGGTGAGAGGGAGGGAGGGAGAGGTGAGAGGGGGATGGAGAGGTGAGAGGGAGGGAGAGGGAGAGGGGAGAGGTATGGAGAGGTGAGAGGAGGGAGAGGTGAGAGGGAGGGAGAGGTGAGAGGAGGGAAAGGTGAGAGGAGGAAGGAGAGGAGGGAGAGGAGGGAGGGAGAGGTGAGAGGAGGGAGGGAGAGGTGAAAGGGAGGATGGGAGAGGTGAGAGGGAGGGAGGGAGAGGTGAGAGGGGGATGGGAGAGGTGAGAGGAGGGAGGGAGGGAGAGGTGAGAGGGGGCAGGGAGAGGGTGAGAGGGAGGGAGAGGGAGGGAGGGAGGGAGAGGAGAGGAGAGGGAGGGGAAGTGAGAGGGAGGGAGGGAGAGGTGAGTGGGGGCATGGGAGAGGTGAGAGGGAGGGAGAAGTGAGAGGGAGGAGAGGGGGAGGGGGAGAGGGGATGGGAGGAGGTGAGAGGGAAGGGAGGAGAGAGGGAGAGGGAGGAGGAGAGGTGAGAGGGAGGGAAGGTGAGGAGGGAGGGAAGGAGAGAGGTGAGAGGAGGGGAGGGAGAGGTGAGAGGAGGGAGGGAGAGGTGAGAAGGGAGGATGGGAGGGTGAGAGAGGAGGAGGGAGAGGTGGAGAGGGAGGGAGAGAGAGTGGTGAGAGGGGGGATGGGAGAGGTGAGAGGGAGGGAGGGAGTGGTGAGATGGGAGAGGTGAGAGGGAGGGAGAGGTGAGAGGGAGGGAGGGAGAGGTGAGAGGTAAGGAGAGGTGAGAGGTAAGGAGAGGTGAGAGGGAGGGAGAGGTAAGAGGGAGGGAGAGGTGAGAGGGAGGGAGAGAGAGGTGAGAGGGAAGGAGAGGTGAGAGGGATGGAGGGAGAGGTGAGAGGAAGGGAGGGAGAGGTGAGAGGGAGGGAGAGGTGAGAGGGAGGGAGGAAGAGGTGAGAGGGAGGGATGGAGAGGGGAGAGGGAGGGAGGGAGAGGTGAGAGGAAGGGAGGGAGAGGTGAGAGGGAGGGAGAGGTGAGAGGGAGGGAGGAAGAGGTGAGAGGGAGGGATGGAGAGGTGAGAGGGAGGGAGGGAGAGGTGAAAGGGAGGGAGGGAAAGGTGAGAGGGAGGGAGAGGTGAGATCGAGGGAGGGAAAGGTGAAAGGGAAGGAGAGGTGAGAGGGAGGGAGAGGTGACAGGGAGGGAGGGAGAGGTGGGAGGGAAGTGAGACGGAGGGAGAAGTGAGAGGGAGGGAGAGGTGAGAGGTAAGGAGAGATGAGAGGTAAGGAGAAGTGAAAGGGAGGGAGGGGTGAGAGGGAGGGAAAGGTGAGAGGGAGGGAGGAGTGAGAGGGAAGTAGAGGTGAGAGGGAGAGGTGAAAGGGAAGGAGAAGTGAGAGGGGGAAGAGTGAGAGAAAGAGAGAGGTGAAAGAGAGAGAGAGCACTTTACCTGTTTAGTCTCCTCCTCCCCCTCCCCCTCCCCCCTCCCCCTCATCCCCCTCCTCCTCCCCCCTCTTCCCCCTCCTCCTCCTCCCCCTCCTCCTCGTCCTCGTCCTCCTCCTCCTCCTCCTCCTATTGTCAACGAGATGTTCTTAATGAGAGTTTATGTAGGCGAACCTTCGTAATTTTTATAGGGGCGTATTGGAGAGTGAGAGAGGGAGGGAGAGGGAGAGAGTGAGGGAGGGAGAGGGAGAGAGTGAGAGAGGGAGGGAGAGGGGGAGAGTGAAGGAGAGAGAGGGGGAGGGAGAGGAGGAGAGTGAGGGAGAGAGAGAGAGAGGGAGAGGAGGAGAGTG
This sequence comes from Homarus gammarus, assembly GCA_958450375.1. Classification (NCBI taxonomy): domain Eukaryota; kingdom Metazoa; phylum Arthropoda; class Malacostraca; order Decapoda; family Nephropidae; genus Homarus; species Homarus gammarus. The sequence continues at coordinate 68,401 of CAUDMG010000560.1, read as the reverse complement.
AGGGAGAGTAAGAGAGGGAGAGGGTGAGGTTTAAAAAGAGAGAGGGAGGGGGAGATATGAGAGTAAGAGAGGGAGAGAGTGAGGTTTAAAAAGAGAGAGGGAGAGGGAGAGAGTGAGGGAGAGTAAGAGAGGGGAAGATGAAGAGGGTGAAAGATTTAGAGTGAGGGGGCGGGATAGGGAGAGAGGGATAGTGAAAGAGTGAGGGAAAATATATGGGAGTGGGGAGGAGAGAGAGAGAGAGAGAGAGAGAGAGAGAGAGAGAGAGAGAGTATTGTCAGAACTGAGAAAGTCCTGTAATGGTTAAGGTTAGGTTAGGTTAGGTTAGGTTAGGTTAGGTTAGGTTATGCTAAGTTAGGTTATGTAATGTTAGGGTAGATTAGACGAAGTTAGGTTTGATCAAGTTAGGTTAGTTTAGGCTTGATCAAGTTAGATTAGGTTAGGTTAGGTTAGGTTAGGTTAGGTTTGATCAAGTTAGATTAGGTTAGGTTAAGTTACCCAAATTAACGTAATATAACTAAAGAATAACATAAATAACATAACGTAATTGCCAGTTCCGGACACGTCATCAGCTAATGGTCCTGTCGGTCACTAACAACCATAGACCTGAAACAACTTCCTTTCTTAACTTTCTTTTAACGTGAAAGTTGTTAAAAAAAAACCCACACAAATTGGGTCAGTGTGTACAATAGCAACAGGTGGAGGAGACCTTAATGAGGTACAGGTAATTTACTTCACCTTAATTACTGGTCAAGATTTACTTCAACACCTTTATATACGATTATTAAGTTAATTCATTAAATATTATGACATGTTCATAAACTTTATCATCCAACCTGAAATATATGTTTATTAACCATTTCCCAGGTAATTATCATTATATTACAATTTAATCATAATCATA
>CAUDMG010000560.1:40000-60000 GCA_958450375.1 Homarus gammarus | reverse complement strand
TGAACACACACAGACACACAGGCAAGACCCTCCCCACACCCTCCCCACACCCCTTCACCCTCCCCACACCCCTTCATCCTCCCCACACCCCTTCACCCTCCCCACACCCCTTCACCCTCCCCACACCCCTTCACCCTCCCCAGACCCCTTCACCCTCCCCACACCCCTTCACCCTCCCCACACCCCTTCACCCTCCCCACACCCCTTCACCTTCCCCACACCCCTTCACCCTCCCCACACCCCTTCACCCTCCCCCACACCCCTTCACCCTCCCCACACCCCTTCACCCTCCCCACACCCCTTCACCCTCCCCACACCCTTCACCCTCCCCACACCCCTTCACCCTCCCCACACCCCTTCACCTTCCCCACACCCCTTCACCCTCCCCACACCCCTTCACCCTCCCCACACCCCTTCACCCTCCCCAGACCCCTTCACCCTCCCACACCCCTTCACCCTCCCCACACCCCTTCACCCTCCCCACACCCCTTCACCCTCCCCACACCCCTTCACCCTCCCCACACCCCTTCACCCTCCCCACACCCCTTCACCCTCCCCACACCCCTTCACCCTCCCCACACCCATTCACCCTCCCCACTCCCCTTCACCCTCCCCACACCCCTTCACCCTCCCCACACCCCTTCACCCTCCCCACACCCCTTCACCCTCCCCACTCCCCTTCACCCTCCCCACTCCCCTTCACCCTCCCCACACCCCTTCACCCTCCCCACACCCCTTCACCCTCCCCACACCCCTTCACCCTCCCCACACCCCTTCACCCTCCCTATTGGTTATTGCTATGTCACCGCTCGTTTATGATAACAGTTATTTAAGGTGCTTGTTGTGATACACAGTAGGGTGTGTCAATTTAGGGGGTGAACTGGCTAAATTGAAAATCGAGTAATTTGGTAGCAATTTATTGTAGTCTTTAAGCATGCAAAACAATATTCTGGCATAAATTTTTTTTATAATAAGTCCTACCTACATCAAATGGATTTTTAAATGTACATATTTGTGAATTTATAACATAACCAGCGTTTGCACACATGTTACTGTTTCAAGTTTCAAATTATTATATTTTATTATCCGTAGTCTATTTGAAAGTAACCAATGCCTTCATACTCTCTTTGCTTTGGTTTCTTGTCATCAGTAGTCTGCTTGCTATTTGTGCTTTGATGTAACCTTCTCGCCTCTCGTGGCTGTAAACATGGCCCGCTGCTTCTGTGACCATTTTCACACATCTCTCCACACTTTGAGTGTGGGAAGGCCACTTCGGCACCTGCATTGGAGTCTCTTTAAGGTTTCTCAATTCTTGGCTAGTTAGACTTGTTGTCAATGGTGGCTCTAAGACTTCCAAACTCAAGTCAACCAATTCTGACAATTTGGTGGCATTGACGTTTATTGGGGGAACTTTTCTTGAATGAAACGAACAGTCTCCCAACTGGTCGTCATCTATTAGCGTTCCTCTAATCTTTAGAATGACTTCTACAGCCTCGGTTCGGAGATTGGTACATTGACTGCAAAGCATTGCTTGCAAAACTGCTTCTGATCGAGCATACCAAGCGGACCTTCTTGCCACAGGTAACACGATGTCCCTCACTACCTTCCTCTGTGTTCTTACTAGCTGCAATTGAAACAAAAGGTGATTGGGCCCATCCACCCACATAGGATTAAGTTTCACACTAAACCACTGGGGAAGATAAACTCCAATAATAAATTCAACAATTAACCTCAAATTCTTCAGCACTTTGCCCTTCAATTCGTGTTTGGAAATCCAAATCCTGCAGAAACGAAGAGCTGTAGTTAACCAACGGCTGTGACTGACAGGTCCAATCTCCAAGAGAGCCAATGACTGAGGCACTTCTCCTGATCTTATTGCTTGGGCAATACGATAAGCATAGGATTGATCTGTGCTGAGATCTTTGATGACTCCTTCAGACAACGCCGGAAGGGGAGGGCCAACTTCGACCTTTGGAAAGGTTGTATTTATTTCTAGTTGTGTTGCTTCATCCAGCATGATGCCAAGGGGACCTGACCACTTGTTGTTGCTCTTTGTAGGACCATCAAGTTCCTGGATGAGATGACGAAGAGGTAGCTCGCCTGTATGTAAATCACATACAATCCAAACAAGTCTTCTTCCTAGTTTTTTCTCTAAATGCGTCATTACACCCCCCTGCCATCCGGTGTTCACTGCAGTTGAATCTCCACCAACAGCCTGCAGTGAACTGCCAAGTCCTCTCTCCTGAACCCAACATAAAATATGATCAGCAATGACCTCTGCATGTTTCTTCCCTTCTACTTCAGTTTCGGGAGCAAAGTGAAACAAAAACCGACCACCAGGCTCAGAACAGACAGAGTAGTGTTCTTCTTTGATGAGACCTGGAAACTTTCTGTTCACTCCCTCTACTTCTAGCAAAACTTTTGTGTCATCTATTCTTCCATCAAACAAAAGACAGGAGAGCCCTCCCTCGCTTAAATCTTTTTCATGCTGATCAGATATTTCCTTCATTATTTTTTCTTGTGCTCTTCGAATTTTATTATGATCTATCACCAAAGATACATCCTCTCGGCTGATGAGGCCTGCATCTATCGAAGCGGCAGTTGCAATTTCTGCAGCCTCACGAAGTCCAGCATGGTGGCGAATACTAGCTAAAGCAATGTTTGAAATATTTCTTGTGTTGTATTTCATTTTCTTTGGTAAAGGTTCAGATGGCTCTTTGGAACTATCATCTGATGTTGCTTCCTGTTCATCAGAAGAACTATCAAAGAAGTGATAAACATCTTGACACAGCTCTTCCTCTCTTTGGATGGCTTCTTCACTCTTCATTTTCTTCTTTTGTTCCCTCTCTCGGATTTGTTCTCTCTTCTTGGCATTAGCAATCTGCTTCTTTGTTTCTGAATAATCTATTGAACCCATTTGCATACTTCCTTGGCCTTCTGCCTTTGTCCTCTGTGCCTTTATAAATTCAAGCTCTAAAACAGGGATCTTCTTTTCACGAGGACAACCACAATCAATGTGGGAATTATTTTCTCTCTTATCTGAGTGAGAACAGTTGGATTCAGAACATAATTGTATGGAGCACTTGCAGGTCAAAATGTCAAACAGAGTATCAAGTGTGTGCAGAAATTCATTTTTCCTGGCCAAGTTTCCTTTACCAAGTGATGTTTCAACTGCTTTGTGCCATAATTTCGTTAGTTTTAGCTCAATAGTTCGACACTGATTAATCACAGGTGGTTTGAATAGTGCATTAGCTTTTGTCCATTGATGCAGAAGAGGGACTATCATGTCATTTATGAGTTCTTTATCTGTATAGTTCCTTCTGTCCTTTGCATTTTTTTCTCGAAGGAGTAACCCTAATCTTAGCATGTCTCTCACTGTTGGAAGTTCTGATACAGGAAGCTCCTTCCCTTTACCAACTAGCAGGCTCAAGTGGGTTGACAACTGACTTCTTGTCTTCAATTTTGACATCTTCACACTATCTGACAAATAGAAAAATATTTCAATGTTTCATAATTCAATTGTTGTTTCAAAAAATATCAATTTGTTTATCAAAAATGCTGTAACAGAAATAACATAATAATTTCTTAGAACATAATGTTTTATACAATGATATAAGTAACTGCGACAATCAATATGCCCTACTTACAATAATTAAAATGTAGAATTCGTCTGGTAGAGTAGGTGCAAGTGCAATGAGAGCAAACCACCGTCTATGATATCTAGAAGGAGAGTGAGCCGGGCGCCTTATCCTCACGCTTGGTACAAGTCAAAACAAGAATTAAACTGTCCCACACGGAGAGCCTGTTCATGTTCATGTTCTGACATGCATATTGTACACAAGCTATAGAACCATAAAATACTCCATAATCCATATGCTTACATGAGATTAGTTAATATCAAGTGAATAATTCTAATCAAGTCTCATTAATTTGTTGAAATACTGATATTTGAAACTTTAAGGTATAATTGATGTAGGTGAGGGTTATTTCAATTCATTTTTGTTTGCTAATCTCAAGTTTAGACATAAAGAGGCACAATATTTTGACTACCAAATTTGATTTTTAACATGTTGACAAAATTGACACACCCTAATACACAGTCTACAGTCAGTTATCTGTCAGTCTCCACAACCGACAGTCAGTCACCGCCCCTCCTCCTTCAGTCACTCATCGTCAACAGTCTAAAGCGATAGTCAATCACCATGGCAGTCAATCTCTTCCAGCAGTCTTTAAAGACAGTTAATCACCTCAACAGTCTATAACGACTGTTACTCACCCCAACAGTCTATAATGACTGTCACTCACCGTTGCTCCTCCAATCAATCACCTCAACAGCCAATAGCTATAGTCTCTTACCATTTCCAAGCGACAGTCACTCCCCATCACTTCAGTGACAGTCACTAACAGTCTACAGTCGACACAAATGGAAACTGTGACCCTTGAAAAAAATTTTAAAACAATTTTCCGACTTCTTTCCAGATTTGGACGATCTGGGGAAATAGACTCCAGTAAATTTTCCCCCCAAACTCCTCATTATTACGTGAAGGATGTGACGCCAGGGAATATTTCTCCAGGGCGGGGAAAAAACTTCCTTAATGTGGAACGATATTTCTCGGAGTTAGAAATTATCAATTATCTCCTGTGAGGCGTTTGACGATAGATGTTTGTGATACTTTGTGAAGGGTGGGGGGGGGGGGGGTGAGGAATTTCCCTAGTTCTGGTGTTTTTCTGTATATTATTATTAATATTATTATTATTATTATTATTATTATTATTATTATTATTATTATTAATGGTCCCTTTTCTTTTCTTCGCTTTTATCATCATTTTATCAACTGTCACTGCCACCATCTCTCTCTCTCTCTCTCTCTCTCTCTCTCTCTCTCTCTCTCTCTCTCTCTCTCTCCCTCTCTCTCTCTCTCTCTCTCTCCGGCCTTCTTCTTTCATCCTTCTCTCTTCTCCGCTTCCCATTACCTTCTCCATATCCCCATCCCCCTCTTTATCTTTATCCTTCATTCCGTCCTTCTCACTCCGCTTCGCCTCTTCTTTCCTCTTTCTCTTCCTCCTCTCCTCTTCTACGCTTCTCCACCTCCTCTATTCTCCTTCTCCTATCTCCCCCACTTCACCTCTGCCTTTCCCTCCCTATCACTAACCCTTCTTTTCTCTCTTCTTCCCTCCTTCCTCTCACCTTCCCTCCTTCCTCTCACCTTCCCTCCTTCCTCTCACCTTCCCTCCTTCCTCTCACCTTCCCTCCCTCCTCTCACCTTCCCTCCTTCCTCTCAACTTCCCTCCTTCCTCTCACTTCCCTCCTTCCTCTCACCTTCCCTCCTTCCTCTCACCTTCCCTCCTTCCTCTCACCTTCCCTCCTTCCTCTCACCTTCCCTCCTTCTTCTCACTTTCCCTCCTTCCTCTCACCTTCCCTCCTTCCTCTCACCTTCCCTCCTTCCTCTCACCTTCCCTCCTTCCTCTCATCTTCCCTCCTTCTTCTCACCTTCTCTCCTTCCTCTCACCTTCCCTCCTTCTTCTCACCTTCCCTCCTTCCTCTCACCTTCCCTCCTTCTTCTCACTTTCCCTCCTTCCTCTCACCTTCCCTCCTTCCTCTCACCTTCCCTCCTTCCTCTCACCTTCCCTCCTTCCTCTCACCTTCCCTCCTTCCTCTCACCTTCCCTCCTTCCTCTCACCTTCCCTCCTTCCTCTCAACTTCCCTCCTTCCTCTTACTTCCCCTCGTCCCTCCTTCTTCTCACCTTCCCTCCTTCCTCTCACCTTCCCTCCTTCCCCTCACCTTCCCCTCGTCCCTCCTTCCTCTCACCTTCCCTCCTTCCTCTCACCTTCCCCTCGTCCCTCCTTCCTCTCACTTCCCTCCTTCCTCTCACCTTCCCTCCTTCCTCTCACCTCCCCTCCTTCCTCTCACCTTCCCCTGTCCCTTCTTCCCTCCTTCCTCTCACCTTCCCTCCTTCTTCTCACCTTCCCTCCTTCCTCTCACTTTCCCTCCTTCCTCTCACCTTCCCTCCTTCCTCTCACCTTCCCTCCTTCCTCTCACTTCCCTCCTTCCTCTCACCTTCCCTCCTTCCTCTCACCTTCCCTCCCTCCTCTCACCTTCCCTCCTTCCTCTCAACTTCCCTCCTTCCTCTCACTTCCCTCCTTCCTCTCACCTTCCCTCCTCCCTCTCACCTTCCCTCCTTCCTCTCACTTCCCTCCTTCCTCTCACCTTCCCTCCTTCCTCTCACCTTCCCCTCGTCCCTCCTTTCCCTCACCTTCCCTCCTTCCTCTCACCTTCCCTCTTCCCTCTCACCTTCCCTCCTTCCTCTCACTTCCCTCCTTCCTCTCACCTTCCCTCCTTCCTCTCACCTTCCCCTCGTCCCTCCTTTCCCTCACCTTCCCTCCTTCCTCTCACCTTCCCTCCTTCCTCTCACTTCCCTCCTTCCTCTCACCTTCCCTCCTTCCCCTCACCTTCCCTCCTTTCTCTCACTTCCCTCCTTCCTCTCACCTTCCCTCCTTCCCCTCACCTTCCCTCCTTCCTCTCACCTTCCCTCCTTCCTCTCAACTTCCCTCCTTCCTCTCACTTCCCTCCTTCCTCTCACCTTCCCTCCTTCCCCTCACCTTCCCTCCTTTCTCTCACTTCCCTCCTTCCTCTCACCTTCCCTCCTTCCCCTCACCTTCCCTCCTTCCTCTCACCTTCCCTCCTTCCTCTCACCTTCCCTCCTTCCTCTCACCTTCCCTCCTTCCTCTCACCTTCCCTCCTTCCCTCCTTCCCCTCACCTTCCCTCCTTCCTCTCACTTCCCTCCTTCCTCTCACCTTCCCTCCTTCCCTCCTTCCCTCCTACCTCTCACCTTCCCTCCTTCCTCTCACCTTCCCTCCTTCCTCTCACCTTCCCTCCTTCCTCTCACCTTCCCTCCTTCCTCTCACCTTCCCTCCTTCCTCTCACCTTCCCTCCTTCCTCTCACCTTCCCTCCTTCCATTCACCTTCCCTCCTTCCTCTCACTTCCCTCCTTCCTCTCACCTTCCCTCCTTCCCCTCACCTTCCCTCCTTCCTCTCACCTTCCCTCCTTCCTCTCACCTTCCCTCCTTCCTCTCACCTTCTCTCCTTCCTCACCTTCCCTCCTTCCCCTCACCTTCCCTCCTTCCTCTCACCTTCCCTCCTTCCTCTCACCTTCCCTCCTTCCCTCCTTCCTCTCACCTTCCCTCCTTCCCCTCACCTTCCCTCCTTCCTCTCACCTTCCCTCCTTCCCCTCACCTTCCCTCCTTCCTCTCACCTTCCCTCCTTCCTCTCACCTTCCCTCTTTCCCTCCTTCCTCTCACCTTCCCTCCTTCCCCTCACCTTCCCTCCTTCCTCTCACCTTCTCTCCTTCCCCTCACCTTCCCTCCTTCCTCTCACCTTCCCTCCTTCCTCTCACCTTCCCTCCTTCCCCTACCTTCCCTCCTTCCTCTCACCTTCCCTCCTTCCCCTCACCTTCCCTCCTTCCTCTCACCTTCCCTCCTTCCTCTCACCTTCCCTCCTTCCCTCCTTCCTCTCACCTTCCCTCCTTCCCCTCACCTTCCCTCCTTCCTCTCACCTTCCCTCCTTCCTCTCACCTTCCCTCCTTCCTCTCACCTTCCCTCCTTCCCTCCTTCCTCTCACCTTCCCTCCTTCCTCTCACCTTCCCTCCTTCCTCTCACCTTCCCTCCTTCCTCTCACCTCCCCTCGTCCCTCCTTCCCTCCTTCCTCTCACCTTCCCTCCTTCCTCTCACCATCCCTCCTCCCCTCCTTCCTCTCACCTTCCCTCCTTCCCTCCTTCCCCTCACCTTCCCTCCTTCCTCTCACCTTCCGTCGTCCCTCCTTCCCTCCTTCCTCTCACCTCCCCTCGTTCCTCCTTCCCTCCTTCCTCTCACCTCCCCTCGTCCCTCCTTCCCTCCTTCCCTCCTTCCCCTCACCTTCCCTCCTTCCTCTCACCTTCCCTCCTTCCTCTCACCTCCCCTCCTTCCTCTCACCTTCTCTCCTTCCTCACTTTCCTTCCTTCCTCTAACCTTCCCTCCTTCCCTCCTTCCCCTCACCTTCCCTCCTTCCTCTCACCTCCCCTCGTCTCTCCTTCCCTCCTTCCTCTCACCTTCCCTCCTTCCTCTCACCTTCCCTCCTTCCTCTCACCTTCCCTCCTTCCCCTCACCTTCCCTCCTTCCTCTCACCTTCCCTCCTTCCCTCCACCTCCCCTCCTTCCTCTCACCTCCCCTCGTCTCTCCTTCCCTCCTTCCTCTCACCTTCCCTCCTTCCTCTCACCTTCCCTCCTTCCTCTCACCTTCCCTCCTTCCCCTCACCTTCCCTCCTTCCTCTCACCTTCCCTCCTTCCCTCCTTCCCTCCTTCCTCTCACCTCCCCTCGTCTCTCCTTCACCCCCGGGCGGCCTTTGTCAGGTTCGCCGCAGGAAACTCAACTTTTAAAATTAGCTGAGAACGTTTTAGGATATCGAACCCGGGTCCTTGAGAGAGATTTTCGGCTGGTGGTCCCTGGGAGGTTGTGGGTTACGTCCCCTCACCTCCCCTCCTCCTTCCCCTCACCTTGCCCCTCCCCTCGCCTTGCCCCTGCCCTCACCTTGCCCCTGCCCTCATTACTCTATCTCCCTCCTTTTGTCCCTCCCTGATCCTTCGCCTCCTCCTTCCCCTGACCTCTCTCCTCTCCCTCTCTCCTTCCCTCCTCTCTTGCCCCCCCCTCCTTTCCTACTCTCCCTCCCTCCCTGCCTCCCTCCCTTCCCTCCCTCTCTTTGTCCCTCCCTCCACTCCCTCCCGTCGTCTGCAGGAAGCAATTGGAACTCATTCTGTACTAAATTTTCATATATTTTGTGTAACAGCGAGAAGTAATGTTGGAGACTAAACAACTTAAATCTCATCTTATATTTGAGTTTTACCATTGCTACTTTCCTATGTCAGTTGTATTAAAACTTTGGGTAAGGGAAAAAATGACTGATTATTTTCATATTTTTTTTGTATTTTCTTAAACAGTAAAATTATAAAAAAAAAATATATATATATAAAATGGGAAAGAAAAAGTAACTTGATTTTATTGATTATTATTGGTTTATTTCGTATGACAATAACATAAAAAATAATTAATATACAAAAAATAAAAATAAAATAAAAATAATCGGAATTTTTATAATATATTTTTTTACATTTACATTCATATAAATCCCCAAATTAAGTTAGAGATTTGTTAATGGTAAATGAGATAGAAATAGAAATACTCACCTAAGAGTTATTGAAAAAAACTGTGATAAAACTGAGGAAGATTTACATAGATGTTAATGAAGAAGGATATGGAGAAATAGTGTATGTATAACCTGGTGGATGTTGTGAGTGTATGTATAACTTGGTGGATGTTGTGAGTGTATGTATAACCTGGTGGATGTTGTGAGTGTATGTATAACCTGGTGGATGTTGTGAGTGTATGTATAACCTGGTGGATGTTGTGAGTGTATGTATAACTTGGTGGATGTTGTGAGTGTATGTATAACCTGGTGGATGTTGTGAGTGTATATATAACCTGGTGGATGTTGTGAGTGTATGTATAACCTGGTGGATGTTGTGAGTGTATGTATAACTTGGTGGATGTTGTGAGTGTATGTATAACCTGGTGGATGTTGTGAGTGTATGTATAACTTGGTGGATGTTGTGAGTGTATATATAACCTGGTGGATGTTGTGAGTGTATGTATAACCTGGTGGATGTTGTGAGTGTATGTATAACTTGGTGGATGTTGTGAGTGTATGTATAACCTGGTGGATGTTGTGAGTGTATGTATAACCTGGTGGATGTTGTGAGTGTATATATAACTTGGTGGATGTTGTGAGTGTATGTATAACCTGGTGGATGTTGTGAGTGTATGTATAACTTGGTGGATGTTGTGAGTGTATGTATAACTTGGTGGATGTTGTGAGTGTATGTATAACCTGGTGGATGTTGTGAGTGTATGTATAACCTGGTGGATGTTGTGAGTGTATGCATACTGTAGAACGCTAGACAATAGACAGAATTATAACTTTCTCTGATGTGATATAAATTTTTGACTTCATGTGAATTTTTTACTTTACGATAATTTAGACTTGATGGCGGATTAAAACTTCTAGAGTTAATTAAAACTATAAAATGAAGACTAGAAATAAGATTTTATACAATTTTAAACTTACTTTTACAAAATTAAGACCTATGTTAATATTATTTTGTTTTATTATTATTATTATTAGTAGTAGTAGTAGAAGTAGTCAAGATGGCCGAAAAAATAACAAAAAATCCACTTGAATCCAGGCGGTACTCTGTGACCGCTGGGAGGATACTTTACATGAACGGTGGCTCTAGAGATGAACGGTGGCTCTAGAGATGAACGGTGGCTCTAGGGAAGCTTTCAGGATGGCTGGTGACGTAGAAGATATCCTGAATATTACGCGAACTCCAGGAAGATGTAAACAAACATTATTATGAAATCCAGATAAATCCTCATGGGGCTACGCGAACGCAGATAAGTTGGCGAAAGAAACTGACGAAAAAAAATTACTCCGTCTACAAGCAGGCGAGGCTTCACGAACGCCGGTGATGAGAAAATCTTGGATAATCCGGATGCAGGGAGGCGGAGGTGTACGAACGCTGATGACGTCATATTCTTGGTGGCGAGGCTTCGATTGTGTTGTGTCGTAATAAATATGTCTCATTCCTTTTATCTATTAATATTAATGTTATATATTGGAGCATTTGTTTTAGCTTATATTAAACACTATTTAGACTTTATGAGAACTAAAAGGAACTTAACGTATTTTTTTTTTATTTTTCATATTATTATTTTAAATCTCTCTCTTGACTCGTATATATTTCTCGATATGTCTTATATTAAACTATAGCTACATACATACATAGACAGACAACCACACTTACACACACGCACACACACAGACAGACAGACAGACACACGAGAAGAGTATGAAAGCCCCTCTCGCTACAGCTCTGGGCGGGGTTAATAACTCAGCAACACAAGAGTAGTTATTTCTTTTCCCTTTAATATCAAATATCTGGAGACCCCTTCTGCTGGTGGGGGGGGGGGAGGGTAAGGAAGGGGAGGAAGGAAGGAGGGGGTGTTAAGAAGAGAGGATATGTTTCCCATCTTTCTCCCCCTTTACCCCATCCCCCCCCATTATCTGTCTTTTCCCCACCTCCCTGTTCTTCTGTCTTTCTTCCCTACCTTTCCTCCCCACCATTTTTCCACCATCTCCTTCCCCTTTCTACCACCTTCCCCTACACCCTCTTCACCACCCTCCCCTACACCCTCTTCCCCCCTCCCCTATACCCTCCTCCCCTACACCACCCTCCCCCTACCCCCCTCATCCCCCTCCTCCTTCCCCTCCATTGGGTCCCTCTACTAATGTTATTACCGTGCTGTGTAGTGAGTCGTGCACACCTCCACCCTCTCTATGTATGTATGTATGTATGTGTAAATAAATACATATATGGTATATTTATAGGCTGATGTAGGTGGTATAGAGAAACCATCACCACCACCATTACCTCCACCATCACCTTCACCATCACCTTCACCATCATCTCCATCATCACCTCCACCATCACCTCCACCATCACTTTCACCTTCGCCTTCACCATCACCTTCACCATCACCTCCACCATCACCTTCACCATCACCATCACTATCACCTTCACCATCACCTCCACCATCACCATCACTTTCACCTTCACCATCACCTTCACCATCACCTTCACCATCACCTTCACCATCACCTCCACCATCACCATCACTTTCACCTTCACCATCACCTTCACCATCACCTCCACCATCACCTTCACCATCACCACCACCTCCATCATCACCTTCACCATCACCTCCACCATCACCTTCACCATCACCATCATCACCTCCACCATCACCTTCACCATCACCTCCACCATCACCTTCACCATCACCACCACCTCCATCATCACCTCCACCATCACCTTCACCTCCACCATCACCTTCACCATCACCTCCACCATCACCTTCACCATCACCTCCACCATCACCTTCACCTTCACCTCCACCATCACCTTCACCATCACCTCCACCATCACCTTCACCTTCATCACCATCACCTCCACCTTCACCATCACCATCACCTTCACCATCACCTTCACCATCACATCCACCATCACCTTCACGTCCACCTGCACAATCACCTTCACCATCACCTCCACCATCACCTTCACCATCACCTCCACCATCACCTTCACCATCACCTCCACCATCACCTCCACCATCACCATCGCCTTCACCATCACCTTCACCATCACATTCACCATCACCTCCACCATCACCATCACTTTCACCTTCACCATCACCTTCACCATCACCTTCACCATCACCTTCACCATCACCTCCACCATCACCATCACTTTCACCTTCACCATCACCTTCACCATCACCTCCACCATCACCTTCACCATCACCACCACCTCCATCATCACCTTCACCATCACCTCCACCATCACCTTCACCATCACCATCATCACCTCCACCATCACCTTCACCATCACCTCCACCATCACCTTCACCATCACCACCACCTCCATCATCACCTCCACCATCACCTTCACCTCCACCATCACCTTCACCATCACCTCCACCATCACCTTCACCATCACCTCCACCATCACCTTCACCTTCACCTCCACCATCACCTTCACCATCACCTCCACCATCACCTTCACCTTCATCACCATCACCTCCACCTTCACCATCACCATCACCTTCACCATCACCTTCACCATCACATCCACCATCACCTTCACGTCCACCTGCACAATCACCTTCACCATCACCTCCACCATCACCTTCACCATCACCTCCACCATCACCTTCACCATCACCTCCACCATCACCTCCACCATCACCATCGCCTTCACCATCACCTTCACCATCACCTTCACCATCACCTTCACCATCACCTCCACCATCACCTCCACCATCACCATCGCCTTCACCATCACCATCACCTTCACCATCACCATCACCTTCACCATCACCTTCACCATCACCTTCACCATCACCATCACCATCACGTCCACCACCACCTCCACCATCACCATCGCCTTCACCATCACCATCACCATCACCATCACCATCACCATCGCCTTGACCATCACCTTCACCATCACCATCACCATCACCTTCACCATCACCATCACCATCGCCTTGACCATCACCTTCACCATCACCATCACCATCACCTTCACCATCACCATCACCATCGCCTTGACCATCACCATCACCATCACCATCACCATCACCATCACCATCGCCTTGACCATCACCTTCACCATCACCATCACCTTCACCATCACCATCACCATCGCCTTGACCATCACCATCACCATCACCATCGCCTTGACCATCACCTTCACCATCACCATCACCATCGCCTTGACCATCACCTTCACCATCACCTTCACCATCACCTTCACCATCACCATCACCATCACGTCCACCACCACCTCCACCATCACCATCGCCTTCACCATCACCATCACCATCACCATCACCATCGCCTTGACCATCACCTTCACCATCACCATCACCATCACCTTCACCATCACCATCACCATCGCCTTGACCATCACCTTCACCATCACCATCACCACCACCTCCACCATCACCATCGCCTTCACCATCACCATCACCATCACCATCACCATCGCCTTGACCATCACCTTCACCTTCACCATCACCATCGCCTTGACCATCACCTTCACCATCACCATCACCATCACCATCACGTCCACCACCACCTCCACCATCACCTTCACCATCACCATCACCTTCACCATCACCTTCACCATCACCATCACGTCCACCACCACCTCCACCATCACCTTCACCATCACCATCACCTTCACCATCACCATCACCATCGCCTTGACCATCACCTTCACCATCACCATCACCATCACCTTCACCATCACCATCACCATCACCTTCACCATCACCTATCCCCTACTTCCCTCGTTTATCTGTTTTACTTATATTTCTTTATTCATGGTGATGGTGATGATGGTTGGAGGTGGGTGATGATGGATGATGTTGGTAGATAATGATAGTGGGTGATGATGCTGATGGATGATGATGGTAGATAACGATAGTGATGGATGATGTTGGTGATGGATGATGCTGGTAGATAATGATGGTGGGATGATGATGGTGATGGGTGATGCTGGTAAATGATGATAGTGGGTGATGGATGATGATGGTGATGGATGATGATGGTAGATAACGATAGTGGGTAATGATGGTGATGGATGATGTTGGTAGATGATGGTGTTGGATGATGATGGTGATGGGTGATGCTGGGAGATGATGATAGTGGATGATGATGGTGATGGGTGATGATGGTAGATAATGATAGTGGATGATGATGGTGTTGGATGATGATGGTGATGGATGATGTTGGTAGATGATGGTGTTGGATGATGATGGTGATGGGTGATGCTGGGAGATGATGATAGTGGATGATGATGGTGATGGATGATGTTGGTAGATAATGATAGTGGGTGATGATGGTGATGGATGATGTTGGTAGATGATGGTGATGGATGATGATGGTGATGGGTGATGATGGTAGATGATGATAGTGGATGATGATGGTGATGGATGATGATGGTAGATAATGATAGTGGATGATGATGGTGATGGGTGATGCTGGGAGATGATGATAGTGGATGATGATGGTGATGGATGATGATGGTAGATAATGATAGTGGATGATGATGGTGATGGATGATGTTGGTAGATAATGATAGTGGATGATGATGGTGATGGATGATGATGGTAGATAATGATAGTGGATGATGATGGTGATGGGTGATGCTGGGAGATGATGATAGTGGATGATGATGGTGATGGATGATGATGGTAGATAATGATAGTGGGTGATGATGGTGATGGATGATGATGGTAGATAATGATAGTGGATGATGATGGTGATGGATGATGTTGGTAGATAATGATAGTGGGTGATGATGGTGATGGATGATGTTGGTAGATAATGATAGTGGGTGATGATGGTGATGGATGATGATGGTAGATAATGATAGTGGGTGGTGATGGATGATGTTGGTAGATAATGATAGTGGGTGATGATGGTGACGGATGATGATGGTAGATAATGATAGTGGGTGATGATGCTGATGGATGATGCTGATGGATGATGCTGGAAAAGGTTTGCAACAGTGAAAAAAAAATCTACATTTTATAAATAAAGTGAGCGAGAGAGTGGGTGCTACTGCTGCCACCGTGAGAACAAAACTGTCACCTCCTGGCGGCTGCTCAGAGTGTGGGGGGGGTTAAGAAGGGGGAGAGTGGGGCGGGGTTAAGTAGGGGGAGGGAGCGGGGTTAAGTAGGGGGAGAGTGGGGCGGGGTTAAGTAGGGGAGAGTGGGGCGGGTTAAGTAGGGGGAGAGTGGGGCGGGGTTAAGTAGGGGGAGAGTGGGGCGGGGTTAAGTAGGGGGAGAGTGGGGCGGGGTTAAGTAGGGGGAGAGTGGGGCGGGGTTAAGTAGGGGGGGAGTGGGGCCGGGTTAAGTAGGGGGAGAGTGGGGCGGGGTTAAGTAGGGGGAGGGAGCGGGGTTAAGTAGGGGGAGAGTGGGGCGGGGTTAAGTAGGGGGAGAGTGGGGCGGGGTTAAGTAGGGGGCGAGTGGGGCGGGGTTAAGTAGGGGGAGAGGGGCGGGGTTAAGTAGGGGGAGAGTGGGGCCGGGTTAAGTAGGGGGCGAGTGGGGCGGGGTTAAGTAGGGGGAGAGTGGGGCGGGGTTAAGTAGGAGGAGAGTGGGGCGGGGTTAAGTAGGGGGAGAGTGGGGCCGGGTTAAGTAGGGAGCGAGTGGGGCGGGGTTAAGTAGGGGGAGAGTGGGGCGGGGTTAAGTAGGAGGAGAGTGGGGCGGGGTTAAGTAGGAGGAGAGTGGGGCGGGGTTAAGTAGGGGGAGAGTGGGGCGGGGTTAAGTAGGGGGAGAGTGGGGCGGGGTTAAGTAGGGGGAGAGTGGGGCGGGGTTAAGTAGGGGGGGGGAGGGGGTATTGTTCCAGAATACATTAGAGAGGCCACTTATGTCGGCTGGTTGTTGCTGCCGTCATGTTGTGAATCCCTGCCTCACCCTGCCCTGCCTCACCCTGCCCTGGTCCATCCTGCCCTGGTCCACCCTACCTCATCCTGCAATGGACCACCCTGCCCTGATCCACTCTGCCTCACCCTGCCCTGGTCCACCCTGCCTCACCCTGCCCTGGTCCACCCTGCCCTGCCTCACCCTGCCCTGGTCCACCCTGCCCTGCCTCACCCTGCCCTGGTCCACCCTGCCTCACCCTGCCCTGGTCCACCCTGCCCTGCCTCACCCTGCCCTGGTCCACCCTGCCCTGCCTCACTCTGCCCTGGTCCACCCTGCCTCACCCTGCCCTGATCCACCCTGCCTCACCCTGCCCTGGTCCACCCTGCCCTGCCTCACCCTGCCCTGGTCCACCCTGCCTCACCCTGCCCTGATCCACCCTGCCTCACCCTGCCCTGATCCACCCTGCCTCACCCTGCCCTGATCCACTGTGCTTCACCCTTCCCTGCCTAATCCTGACCTACCTCACTCTGCCCTACCTCACCCTCCCCTGCCTCACCCTGCCCTGCCTCACCCTGACCTACCTCACTCTGCCCTGCCTCACCCTGCCCTGCCTCACCCTGCCTTGCCTCACCCTGCCCTGCCTCACCCCGCCCTGCCTCACCCTTCCTTGCCTCACCCTGCCCTGCCTCACACTGCCCTGCCTCACCCTGCCCTGCCTCACCCTTCCTTGCCTCACCCCGCCCTGCCTCACCCTTCCTTGCCTCACTCTGCCCTGCCTCACCCTTCCTTGCCTCAACCCGCCCTGCCTCACCCTTCCTTGCCTCACTCTGCCCTGCCCCACTCTGCCCTGCCTCACCCTGCCCTGCCTCACCCTGTCTTACTCTCCCAGTAAATGGACAACACCTGCTCAGGTCTCATCCACAAGGGGCAGTTGAAGCAGCTCAGTACATGAACACAACCACATTACCGGTGACTTCTCAACTTACTGGTGACTGTCTGCTGTACTGGTGACTGTCTGCTATACTGGTGACTGTCTACCATACTGGGGACTGTCTGCCACTTCTTGGAGTATCTGCCAGTTTGTTTACAGAGCTATTACTAAGAGACTGAGTATACATTTGTTTGGCAACCTGTACATAACGATGGGAAACAAATGAAGGGAGAAGAATAACGAGGAACAGAGTACACCTCGTGACGTCATAACCAATCAGCTGTCGACTTGAGATCACGTGCCAATGTTTACCTCACGTCGCAACCAATGAGCGATTGACTTGAGATCACGTGCCAATGTTTACCTCACGTCGCAACCAATGAGCGATTGACTTGAGATCACGTGCCAATGTTTACCTCACGTCGCAACCAATGAGCGATTGACTTGAGATCACGTGCCAATGTTTACCTCACGTCGCAACCAATGAGCGATTGACTTGAGATCACGTGCCAATGTTTACCTCACGTCGCAACCAATGAGCGATTGACTTGAGATCACGTGCCAATGTTTACCTCACGTCGCAACCAATGAGCGGCTGACTTGAGATCACGTGCCAATGTTTACCTCACGTCGCAACCAATGAGCGGCTGACTTGAGATCACGTGCCAATGTTTACCTCACGTCGCAACCAATGAGCGGCTGACTTGATATCGACGATGGGTGATACGGTTAGATGTGTACAATGAATAGAAGCTGAATAAACTTGAATCTTGATAATTTAGTAAAAGTTAAACAGAAATTTGAAACATTTACATAAGATTTTTTTCTACATCATAATGAAAAGATTTTACAGAAGGGAGGAGAGAGGCGCATAACAAAAGCAACTTTCAGCAACCACCTCTGCCCCTCTCCACCCCTTCCACCCTCCTCGCCCACCCTCTCCACCCCTTCCACCCTCCTCCTCTACCCCTCCTCCACCCTCGTCCACCCTCTCCACCCCTTCCACCCTCCTCGTCCACCCTCTCCACCCCTTCCACCCTCCTCCTCTACCCCTCCTCTGCCCCTCTCCACCCCTTCCACCCTCCTCGCCCACCCTCTCCACCCCTTCCACCCTCCTCTTCTACCCCTCCTCCACCCTCGTCCACCCTCTCCACCCCTTCCACCCTCCTCCTCTACCCCTCCTCCACCCCTCCTCTGCCCCTCTCCACCCCTTCCACCCTCCTCGCCCACCCTCTCCACCCCTTCCACCCTCCTCCTCTACCCCTCCTCCACCCTCCTCCACCCCCACCCCCTCAAAAAACAACCTACTTGATTATACATTCATAAGGTAATTAACGCTGTAAGAAGCTTAATACACCGACAAAGGCCATTTTGCTTGAGCATGATGTGAACAAGACGAGGGAAGATATTTTTTTCCACGGGAGACTCTTGTGTTCATCCTGCGTTATTGTGTTGTTCTCCTGACTCTTGTGTTCATCCTGTGTTATTGTGTTGTTCTCCTGACTCTTGTGTTCATCTTGTGTTATTGTGTTGTTCTCCTGACTCTTGTGTTCATCCTGTGTTATTGTGTTGTTCTCCTGACTCTTGTGTTCATCCTGTGTTATTGTGTTGTTCTCCTGACTCTTGTGTTCATCTTGTGTTATTGTGTTGTTCTCCTGACTCTTGTGTTCATCCTGTGTTATTGTGTTGTTCTCCTGTTATGTTTCATGGTGTTCTTCTTAACGTTATGTGACTTAATGTGTTTTACACTGACTATATTTTGTATGTATTAATGAAAGGATATATATTTATGTGTGTATATAGTGTGAATACATGTATGTTTGGCTATACTGCAACTAAGCATGAACGTGTGTTATACTAACCTAACCTAACCTAACCTAACCTAACCTAACCTAACCTAACCTAACCTAACCTAACCTGACCTGACCTGACCAGACCTGACCTGACCTAACCTAACCTAACCTGACCTAACCTAACCTAACCTAACCTAACCTAACCTAACCCAACCTGACCTAACCTGACCTAACCTAACCTAACCTAACCTAACCTGACCTAATATATACCCCCGTTAATATCCCCCAAATTAAACAAAAGCTGTAAATAAATCAACACACAATACGTTTATTATAACAACAATGATGAAAGTTTATGTTGACGTAATCACCTCCCAGGTAACATGCTCAATATAGGCGCCACGTTTAACACACACACACATCGGTACAGCTGTCACGTGATGGTTCTGGGTCACCGGTGATTGGTGGTTCTGGGTCACCGGTGATTACTGTTTGGGTTAGGTTAAGTTTTCTCTATAAAAGGAGTCTGGAGGTGACACACTGTGGAGGCCATTACACATCTTCATAAGGAGAAGTTAATTGGATTGTGAACTTTTCCCCCTGACCTTATGAGGAGGTGGGGCGCCTCTGTCTAGCACAAGACTCACGTGGCCTTCAGGACTCACGTGGCCTTCAGGACTCACGTGGCCTTCATGAGTCTAGTTCAGGACTCACATGGCCTTCAGGACTCACGTGGCCTTCATGAGTCTAGTTCAGGACTTACGTGGCCTTCATGAGTCTGGTTCAGGACTCACGTGGCCTTCATGAGTCTAGTTCAGGACTCACGTGGCCTTCATGAGTCTGGTTCAGGACTCACGTGGCCTTCATGAGTCTAGTTCAGGACTCACGTGGCCTTGATGAGTCTGGTTCAGGTCTCACGTGGCCTTCATGAGTCTAGTTCAGGACTCACGTGGCCCTCATGAGTCTAGTTCAGGACTCACGTGGCCTTGATGAGTCTGGTTCAGGACTCACGTGGCCTTCATGAGTCTGGTTCAGGTCTCACGTGGCCTTCATGAGTCTAGTTCAGGACTCACGTGGCCTTCATGAGTCTGGTTCAGGACTCACGTGGCCTTCATGAGTCTGGTTCAGGACTCACGTGGCCTTCATGAGTCTAGTTCAGGACTCACGTGGCCTTCATGAGTCTGGTTCAGGTCT
>CAUDMG010000560.1:5000-35000 GCA_958450375.1 Homarus gammarus | reverse complement strand
CTCTGGTGACGTATTACGAGACACATACAGAGAGAGACATACGTACATACATACAGAGAGAGAGAGAGAGAGAGAGAGAGAGAGAGAGAGAGAGAGAGAGAGAGAGAGAGAGAGAGGTGAACTAACACAGGTAGACAGGAGGAGAATGAGTTTTGATCTGGTTAAGTTGAGAGGAGAGGAAGTGACAGAGTGACCCAGGGATTGTGGGAGACGGGGTGGAAAGATGGTGGGGAGGAGGAGGTGGTGGGAGAGATGGGAAGGAGAAGGTAGAGAGAGAGGGAGAGAAGAAGAGAAGAGAAGGAGAGAGGCGAGAGGGAGAGAAGGAGAGAGGCAATGAAATGAACACGAAAGGGAGAAGGGAGATGAGGTAGGGAGTGCAAAAATGGTGGAGAGGAGAGAGAGAGAGGAGAGAGAGCCGGGGTGAGCAGGAGAGTGGAAAAGCGGTGGGGAGAAGATGAAGAGAAGAGAGGAAGGGCAAGTGGAAGAGAGAGAGGGAGGAGAGGAAGAGAGAGCATATTTCAGGACATTTGTGAGCATTTGTATCTGTTTTGGGACTTATTATTCTCCAAGGAGCATTTATTTGTTTTATTGTAAATTATTTGTGATTTTTTTCAAGCGTTTTCTTAGCCTTGTTCTCTGCTGGAGTTGTTTACGTGTGAAGTTATTTGAAGCCCCGCTGACGTATTACTGTTTACGTTTGAAGTCTCTGTAAATCTCTCTTGTTCATTTTTGTTTACATTTGAGTCATTTAAAGCCTCCCTGAAGCTGTCTTGTTAATTCCTGTTTACATTTCAGCTCATTTGAAGCCTCTGAAGCTCTCTTGGTCATCCCTGTTTGCATTTGAGTTCACTTGAGGCCTCTGTGAAACTTTTGTCCATTTCTGTTTATATTTGAAGCCTGTTTGAAGCTGTCTTGCTCATTCTTGTCTACACTTGAAGCATTTGAAGCCTCTGTAAAACTGTCCTCTCTCTACGTTTATTTGAAGCCTCTGTGACGCTGTCTTGTTCATTCCTGTTTACAGTGCAGCTCATTTGAAGCCTCTGAAGCTCTCTTGCATATTCCTCTATGCATGTGAAGCTGTTGAAGCCTTGTTGTAGTAGTCTTGTTTTCGCTGGAGTTCATTTGGCGCGTTTGTGGACTTGCCGGGGCTATTTATAACCTCGTTGGCGCGGTATTGACCAAACCTGGCGCGAATTTTACGATCCCCTGGTTAATATTTGTTTAAACTAGATAGGCTACATGTATTTATTTACGATTTATATTTCTCTTAATTTATCTTACGTGTTTGGCCTTAATTATCGTTGTTGTTTCTTATGTTTCAATTATTTTATCACTTCTTACTTATTTCTTATTAGTGTTAAGTTATCGAAGTTAAGGGTTTAAGTCATCGTAATCAAGGGATTATTTTATCATACTCAAAGGTTTAACTCAGCATACTCAAGGGATTAAGTCATCATACCCAGAAGGTTAACTCATCATACTCAAGGGATTAACTCAGCATACCCAGAAGGTTAACTCAGCATACTCAAGGGATTAAGTCATCATACCCAAAGGTTAACTCATCATACTCAAGGGATTAACTCAGCATACCCAGAAGGTTAACTCATCATACTCAAGGGATTAAGTCATCATACCCAGAAGGTTAACTCATCATACTCAAGGGATTAAGTCATCATACCCAAAGGGCTTAACTCAGCATACCCAGAAGGTTAAATCATCATACTCAAGGGATTAAGTCATCATACTCAAAGGGATTAAGTCATCATACTCAAAGAATATTAAACTAACCAACACAGAAAAAAATCTTGAAATGTTTTATTAGTTTTCATATTTTATCGTTTATTTGTGACTTAAATCAACTTGAGTTTGTTGAGGAGAGACGATCTCCTCTGGGTGAACTAATCCTTGTGGGGATTAGTTGAATTAGTGGGTCCATGTTCCTTACAAGACCTCGGTAATTTATGGAGAGAGAGAGAGAGAGAGAGAGAGAGAGAGAGAGAGAGAGAGAGAGAGAGAGAGAGAGAGAGAGATTATAGGTTGAGAACGGGGTAGAAAGAAACAGAGAGAGAGAGAAAGAGAAGTTGAGAGAGAGAGAGGGAGACAGAGAGAGAAAGAGAAGTTGAGAGAGAGAGAGAGAGAGAGAGAGAGAGAGAGAGAGAGAGAGAGAGAGAGAGAGAGGTTTGTCACATTAAACTAGCTCCTAACTCTTACTTAATGGAGGGAATTGGTCTAATGAAACTGGCTCTCTCTCTCTCTCTCTCTCTCTCTCTCTCTCTCTCTCTCTCTCTCTCTCTCTCTCTTTTGGGGTTCGGTGACTGAGTGGGCACAGTGTCTGCCTCCCGTTTTAACAGTCCCCGGTTCGATTTCAGGCACCCCGAGTCGACCCAGTTGAGGATATGAAGAAAGTCGAGTGTTGTAGTGGCGGCCGATCTTCCTCCTTGTGTCGATGGCGTTACAACCTCGGCCATATGTCCTTCACTACCAACACTAATACCAGAATAGTGATTATACCCTTCCTTACCTCCCACTGATGCCAGAACCAAGATTATACTCCTCCTCCCAGTGATACCAGGACATTGATCACATCCCTTACTCTTTGTATCAGTGTTACCAGAACCTGAGTCCATCATTCCTTGACTGTGGGAATGGATACACATTAACTGTATCACGAACACTACTGTAATTGAGAGAGAGACTAACAGAGGTGTGTGTGTGTGTGTGTGTGTGTGTGTGTGTGTGTGTGTGTGTGTGTGACCTGTGGTGTAACTATGGGTAAGTTTCTTTACGTCATTTGCCTCTGTCTACCCAGCAGTAATTGGGGACCTGGATGTTAATCGATTTGTGGATGGTGTTCCGGGGTAATGATTAGCCAGTGCAGTTGGCGAGTTGTCCGGTCTTCTTGGATTATTCTTGACACTGGGTCATGCAGCTCGTTAACTTAGGGTGTGGTTGTTGTGTTGGCGACAGCTTCTACACCTTAAACAAATTCACGCCGAGGTGGCCCTTGAGGCGGCCATCCTCATACACGAGGGGCAGCCATTATTGTGTGTTTGTGTGTGTAATAACTTCACTACCATCATATACCTTCTGGCAACAGTATGGCGTCATGTGGCGCGTCAGCTGTCGTCCGTCGCCTTCTTATCCGCTACTTTATTACACCCAAACTTTCTCCTCTTATTCCCTATTCAGATTTAGGTGTTTAGTTCGCGCCATAACTTCCTCTGAAACACTGTGACAAATAGCCACGATTTACAACTGTTGGCAACTCGAGTTTATGAGAGGGTTGCTGTTGGTGCATTAAACAACAGATAAATACTTGTGACGCTGTGTCCACCTTCTCTGAGGGTCGTGAGGGTGATCGTAACTACTCTCCTGTACATGTAATAACTCACGCTGTGCCCACCTTCTCTGAGGGTCGTGAGGGTGATCGTAACTACTCTCCTGTACATGTAATAACTCACGCTGTGTCCACCTTCTCTGGGGGTCGTGAGGGTGATCGTAACTACTCTCCTGTACATGTAATAACTCACGCTGTGTCCACTTCTCTGAGGGTCGTGAGGGTGATCGTAACTACTCTCCTGTACATGTAATAACTCACGCTGTGTCCACCTTCTCTGAGGGTCGTGAGGGTGATCGTAACTACTCTCCTGTACATGTAATAACTCACGCTGTGTCCACCTTCTCTGAGGGTCGTGAGGGTGATCGTAACTACTCTCCTGTACATGTAATAACTCACGCTGTGTCCACCTTCTCTGAGGGTCGTGAGGGTGATCGTAACTACTCTCCTGTACATGTAATAACTCACGCTGTGTCCACTTCTCTGAGGGTCGTGAGGGTGATCGTAACTACTCTCCTGTACATGTAATAACTCACCCTGTGTCCACCTTCTCTGAGGGTCGTGAGGGTGATCGTAACTACTCTCCTGTACTGTAATAATCACGCTGTGTCACCTCTCTGAGGGTCGTGAGGTGATGTAACTACTCTCCGTACATGTATAACTCAGCTGTGTCCACCTTCTCTGAGGGTCGTGAGGGTGATCGTAACTACTCTCCTGTACATGTAATAACTCACGCTGTGTCCACTTCTCTGAGGGTCGTGAGGGTGATCGTAACTACTCTCCTGTACATGTAATAACTCACCCTGTGTCCACCTTCTCTGAGGGTCGTGAGGGTGATCGTAACTACTCTCCTGTACATGTAATAACTCGCCAGACTTAAACTAAAATACAGAAATAACGAAGATAAATTATTATAAAGTTTGTGTAAATAAACTTTCTCTTGTAACTATTTACTAAGTGAAAGTATTTAAGTATGGTTGAACCTCAGTGATGATTCACGTTATTTTTAGGTGTTTTAGTTTAAGTCAAAAAGTTACGACCAGTCTCATGAGCCCTGGAGTGTGTGGACCCTGAGCCCTAGAGTGTGTGGACCTTGAGCCCTGGAGTGTGTGGACCTTGAGCCCTGGAGTGTGTGGACCCTGAGCCCTGGAGTGTGTGGACACTGAGCCCTGGTGTGTGTGGACCCTGAGCCCTGGAGTGTGTGGACCCTGAGCCCTGGAGTGTGTGGACACTGAGCCCTGGAGTGTGTGGACCCTGAGCCCTGGTGTGTGTGGACCTTGAGCCCTGGAGTGTGTGGACCCTGAGCCCTGGTGTGTGGACACTGAGCCTGGAGTGTGGACACCTGAGCCCTGGAGTGAGTGGACCCTGAGCCCTGGAGTGTGTGGACCCTGAGCCCTGGAGTGTGTGGACCCTGAGCCCTGGAGTGTGTGGACCCTGAGCCCTGGTGTGTGTGGACCCTGAGCCCTGGAGTGTGTGGACCCTGAGCCCTGGAGTGTGTGGACCCTGACCCCTGGAGTGTGTGGACCCTGTCCCTGGAGTGTGTGGACCCTGAGCCCTGGAGTGTGTGCACCCTGGCCCCTGGAGTGTGTGGACCCTGACCCCTGGAGTGTGTGGACCCTGAGCCTTGGAGTGTGTGGACCCTGAGCCCTGGAGTGTGTGGACCCTGAGCTGTGGACCCTGAGCCCTGGAGTGTGTGGACCCTGAGCCCTGGAGTGTGTGGACCCTGAGCCCTGGAGTGTGTGGACCCTGAGCCCTGGAGTGTGTGGACCCTGAGCCCTGGAGTGTGTGGACCCTGAGCCCTGGAGTGTGTGGACCCTGAGCCCTGGAGTGTGTGGACCCTGAGCTGTGGACCCTGAGCCCTGGAGTGTGTGGACCCTGAGCCCTGGAGTGGACCTGAGTGTGGACCCTGAGCCCTGGAGTGTGTGGACCCTGAGCCCTGGAGTGTGTGGACCTTGAGCCCTGGAGTGTGTGGACCCTGAGCCCTGGAGTGTGTGGACCCTGAGCCCTGGAGTGTGTGGACCCTGAGCCCTGGAGTGTGTGGACCTTGAGCCCTGGAGTGTGTGGACCCTGAGCCCTGGAGTGTGTGGACCCTGAGCCCTGGAGTGTGTGGACCTTGAGCCCTGGAGTGTGTGGACCCTGAGCCCTGGAGTGTGTGGACCCTGAGCCCTGGAGTGTGTGGACCCTGAGCCCTGGAGTGTGTGGACCCTGAGCCCTGGAGTGTGTGGACCCTGAGCCCTGGAGTGTGTGGACCCTGAGCTGTGGACCCTGAGCCCTGGAGTGTGTGGACCCTGAGCCCTGGAGTGTGTGGACCCTGAGCTGTGGACCCTGAGCCCTGGAGTGTGTGGACCCTGAGCTGTGGACCCTGAGCCCTGGAGTGTGTGGACCCTGAGCCCTGGAGTGTGTGGACCCTGAGCTGTGGACCCTGACCCCTGGAGTGTGTGGACCCTGAGCTGTGGACCCTGACCCCTGGAGTGTGTGGACCCTGAGCCCTGGAGTGTGTGGACCCTGAGCTGTGGACCCTGACCCCTGGAGTGTGTGGACCCTGAGCTATAAATCTGAGAGTCGTGGACTTATTCCTTGTCCGACTGTCAACAAACTTTTAATCACCTCGTGCCAGGATGTTATAGCGTCAGTAGTTAGTTACGTTAACAACCGCCCACTAGTTGTTGAGGTATTTGTGTACACCTGTATGTATACCTAGAAAAATAGACACATATATACATGTGTTGATTCATACATAAAATAATTTATGTATTAATAAAGTACATTGAAGAATAACAATACATTATCAGGTGGCCTTGAACAACCCTTGGGTGGACCAGCATCCTGCCAGGGTGGTGTTGTAACTCACTAGATTACGTCGTTATTATAATTTAAACAAGCTTTTTTTTTTCGTTAACTTCGTATTTTTTCCTTTTACTTTATTTATTTATTTAGTGTTTGGTATTTGTTCCCTCTTTATCTTGTGTCGTGTTTACAACGTCTATGTATTTTCAGTTTCATTTTTCACAGCAACAATTTCCGACCAATCAGGTGGCGCCGCTGTGCCGAGGTTCCAATACCGGCTGTATAGAAGACTCAACATTTTTGTAATTTCATGCTGTAAGTATTTACTCACATGTATTTTATTGCCTCGTTCATTATTATATTTTTCGTTTTCCTTTTTTATAACATGGGGGGAATAACCGACCAACGAGGAGGAGCCGTTCTGCGGAGGCTCCAGTATTACACCTGGGCTCTGTATCGAGGACTTTATCGCTACATCAGCAAGTTTATAACCACCACTACCTCCACTTCACAAAGTTGTTTTTTTGCCTCGCCCTCTCGTATATATTTTTACAGTCTTTCACCTTTTTGTTTTCATTTTTTTTTATCCCGAGTTACTCAATACACGAGCCCTAGACCTGGACTGTGGTGTAGCCCGCCAGCGAGCCATAACCTCGTTGTGCACACTTACGAGTCATGAAAAAAAACATCAAACATGTTTACACTAATTGCAATATCACTTTTTTCTCAGTACATAAATTTGCAATACGAATCTTTTTCATATTAAGTCAATCTTTTATCCAGAAGTTTAGTGTTTAATGAATAAGCTTATGTATGTGTTCTAATATAGCCGCCACACTTGCTACCACAGACTAAATTGCCTCTGTGGTTAAAATAAAAGTTTGTAGTATTGTTGGCTGGTAATTGTCAATATACATCTCGATAATTGTCCGAAAAGGTAAAAAAAAAGTGTATTATTATTTATGGAATATATTCACGTGAGTCAACACAGATGATATTGTACCCTGGGGACAGCCTGTTGGTGGTGGTGGTGGTGTGTTGGTGTTGATGTTGGTGGTGTTGTTGTTGATGGTGTTGTTGTTGGTGGTGTTGATGGTGGTGTTGATGGTGTTGTTGTTGTGGATGTTGTTGATGGTGTGTTGTGATGGTGTGTGGTGTGTGTGGTGTGTGGTGTTGTGTGTGGTGTTGTTGTTGTGGTGTGGTGGTGTTGATGGTGTTGTTGTTGATGGTGTTGTGGTGGAGGGTTGTGGTGGTGTTGTTGTGTGATGGTGTGTGTTTGTGTTGTTGTTGTTGGTGTGTGTGTGGTGTTGTGTGTGTTGTTGTTGATGGTGTTGTGTTGTGGTGGTGTTGTTGGTGGTGTTGTGTTGGTGTATGGTGTTGTTGAGGTGTTGTGTGATGGGTGTTGTTGTTGTGTGTGTTGTGTGGTGGTGTTGTGGTGTTGTGTGTTGATGGTGTTGTTGTTTTGGTGTTGTTGGTGTGGTGTGTTGTGGGTTGTGTTGTTGTGGTGGTGTTGTGGTGTTGTTGTGTGTGTTGTTGTGTTGATGGTGTTGTTGTTGATGGTGTTGTTGTTGGCGGTGTTGTTGTTGGTGGTGTTGATGGTGTTGTTGTTGATGGTGTTGTTGTTGGTGGTGTTGTGTTGATGTGTTGTGTTGGTGGTGTTGTTGTGTGTGGTGTTGTGTTGGTGGTGTTGTTGTTGTGGTGTTGTTGTGGTGTTGTTTGTGGTGTGTTGTTGTTGATGGTGTTGTTGTTGGTGGTGTTGTTGTGTGTGGTGTTGTTGTTGATGGTGTTGTGTGTGTGGTGTGTTGTTGTTGGTTGTGTGTGTGGTGTGTGTTGTGGTGTTGTTGTGGTGTGTTGTTGATGGTGTTGTTTGTTGGTGGTGTTGTTGTTGTGGTGTTGTGGAGTGTTGTTGATGGTGTTGTTGTTGTGGTGTTGTGTTTGTTGTGTGTGTTGTTGTGTGTTGTGTGTTGTGTGTGTTGTGATGGTGTTGTGTTGTTGATGGTGTTGTGTGTTGTGGTGTTGTGTTGTGGTGTGTGTTGTGGTGTTGTTGTTGTGTGTTGTGTTGTGGTGTTGTTGTTGTGGTGTGTTGTTGATGGTGTTGTTGTTGTGTTGTGTGTGTTGTTGGTGTTGTGTTGGTGTGTTGTTTGGGTGGTGTGTTGTTGTGTTGTTGTTGGTGTTGTGTGTGGTGTGTTGTTGTGTTGTTGTTGTTGTGGTGTGTGTTGTTTGTTGTGATGTGTGTTGTGTGTTGTGGTGTTGTGTTGTTGTGGTGTGTTGTTGTGTGGTGTTGTTGTTGATGGTGTTGTTGTTGTGGTGTTGTTGTGTGTTGTTGGTGTGTTGTGGTGTTTGTGTTTGTGTGTGTTGTGTTGTGGTGTTGTTGTTGTGTGGTTGTTGTGGTGTTTGTGTGTGTGTTGTTGTGTGTGTTGTTGTTGATGGTGTTGTTGTTGGTGTTTTTTGTTGTTGGTGTTGTGTGTTGTGTGTTGTGGTGTTGTGTGTTGTGTTGTTGTGTGTGGTGTTGATGGTGTGTTGTTGTGTGTGGTGTGTGTGTTGTGTGTTGTGTGGTGTTGTTTGTTGTGTGTGTGTTGTGTGTGTTGTTGTGGTGTGTTGTTGATGGTGTTGTGTTGTTGTGGTGTTGTTGGTGTGTTGTGTGTGGTGTTGTTGTGTGGTGTTGTTGTTGTTGTGTTGTGTTGTGGTGTTGTGTTGTGGTGTTGTTGTGTTGATGGTGTTTGTTTTGTGGTGTTGTGTTGTTGTGTGTGTGTTGTTGTGGTGTTGTTTGTTGTGTGGTGTTGTTGTGGTGTGTTGTGTTGATGGTGTTGTTGTTGTTGGTGTGTTGTTGTGGTGTTGTGTGTTGGTGTGTTGTTGTTGTGTGTGTGTTGTTGTGGTGTTGTTGTTGATGGTGTTGTTGTTTGGTGTGTGTGGTGTTGTGTGTTGGTGTTGTTGTTGTGGTGTTGTTGTGTGTGGTGTTGTGGTGTGTTGTTGTGTGTTGTTGTTGATGGTGTTGTTGTTGTGTGGTGTTGTTGTTGGTGGTTGTTGTTGTGGTGTGTGTTGATGGTGTTGTTGTTGTTGTGTGTTGTTGTTGTGTGTTGTGTGTGGTTGTTTGGTGTGTGTTGGTTGTTGGTGTGTGTTGTGGTGTGTTGTTGTTGTGGTGTTGTTTGTGATGGTGTTGTTGTTGTGGTGTTGTTTGTTGTGTGTGTTGTTGTGTGTGTGTTGTTGTTGTGTGGTTGTTGTTGTTGTTGTTGTTGTGTGGTGTTGTGTGTTTGGTGGTGTTGTTGTTGTGTGTTGTTGTGGTGTGTTGTTTGTTGGTGTGTGTTGTTGTGGTGTTGTTGGTTGGTGGTGTTGTTGTTGGTGTGTGTGTGGTGTGTTGTGGTGTTGTTGTTGTGTGTTGTGTTGTGTGGTGTTGTTGTTGTGTGGTGTTGTTGTTGTGGTGTGTGGTGTTGTTGTTGTGGTGTTGTTGTTGATGGAGGTGTTGTTGTTGTTGGTGTTGTTGTGTGGTGTTGTTGTGTGGTGTTGTGTTGTTGTGGTGTTGTTGTTGTGGTGTGTGTTGTGGTGTTGTTGTGGTGTTGTTGTGGGTGTTGTTGTTGTGTGTTGTTGTTGTGGTGTGTTTTGTTGGTGGTGTTGTGTTGTGGTGTTGTTGTGTGTGGTGTGTGTTGTTATGGTGTTGTGTTGGTGGTGTTGTGATGGTGTTTGTTGTTGATGGTGTTGTTGTGTGTTGTGGTGTGGTTGTTGATGTGTTGTTGTTGATGGTGTGTTGTTGGTGTGTGGTTGTTGATGGTGTTGTTGTGTGGTGGTGTGTTGTTGTGGTGTTGTTGTTGGTGTGTTGTTGATGGTGTTGTTTTGTGGTGTTGTTGTGGTTGTTGGTGATGTTGATGATTTTGGTTGTGTGTGTTGGTGTTGTTGATGTGGTTGTTGGTGGTGTGTTTGTTGTGGTGTTGATGGTGTTGTTGGTGGTGTTGATGGTGGTGTTGATGGTGTTGTTGTTGATGGTGTTGTTGTTGGTGGTGTTTTGTGGTGTTGTGTGGTGTTGTTGTTGATGGTGGTTGTTGTTGTGTGTTGTTGATGGTGTTGTGTGTTGTGTGTTGTTGTGTGGTGTTGGTGTGTGTGTTGTGTGTTGATGGTGTGTTGTTGTGGTGTTGTTGTTGATGGTGTGTTGTTGTGTGGTGTTGTGTTGTGATGGTGTTGTTGTTGGTCGTGTTGTTGTTGATGGTGTTGGTGTTGGTGGTGTTCTTGTTGATGGTGTTGTTGTTGTGGTGTGTGTGTTGTGGTGTTTGTGTGTGTGGTTGTGTTGTGGGTGGTGTGTTGTGATGGTGTTGTGTTGATGGTGTTGTGTTTGTTGATGGTGTTGTTGTTGATGTGTGTTGTGATGTGTTGTGTGGTGTTGGTGTGTTGTGTGTGTTGTTGTGTGTTGTTGGTGTTGTGTGTGTTGTGTTGATGGTGTTGTGTTGTGGTGTTGTGTGTTGTGTTGTTGGTGGTGTTGTTGATGGTGTTGTGTGTGTGTTGTTGTGTGGTTGTTGTTGTTGTGTTGTGTTGTGTGATGGTGTTGTGTTGTTGGTGTTGTGTTGTTGATGGTGTTTTGTGTGATGTGTTGTTGTTGTTGTTGGTGTTGTTGTTGATGGTGTTGTTGATGGTGTTGTTGTTGATGGTGTTGTTGTTGTTGGTGTTTTTGTTGATGGTGTTGTTGTTGTTGGTGTTTTTGTTTTTGATTGTTGTTGTTGGTGTTGTTGTTGATGGTGTTGTTGATGGTGTTGTTGTTGTTGGTGTTGTTGTTGATGGTGTTGTTGTTGATGGTGTTGTTGTTGATGGTGTTGTTGTTGATGGTGTTGTTGATGGTGTTGTTGTTGTTGGTGTTGTTGTTGTTGTTGGTGTTGTTGTTGATGGTGTTGTTGTTGATGGTGTTGTTGTTGATGGTGTTGTTGTTGATGGTGTTGTTGTTGGTGTTTTTGTTGTTGATGGTGTTGTTGATGGTGTTGTTGTTGATGGTGTTGTTGTTGTTGATGTTGTTGTTGTTGATGGTGTTGTTGATGGTGTTGTTGTTGATGGTGTTGTTGTTGTTGGTGTTGTTGTTGTTGATGGTGTTGTTGATGGTGTTGTTGTTGTTGTTGGTGTTGTTGTTGATGATGTTGTTGATGGTGTTGTTGTTGATGGTGGTGTTGATGGTGGTGGTGTTGATGGTGTTGATGGTGTTGTTGTTGATGGTGGTGTTGATGGTGGTGTTTTTTTGGTATTATTGTCGCTTATGTCGTTGTTGTTGTTAATAATGGTGTAGTTAAACCCTTAATATATATAACTGTGTCACACCCATACAAGCTTTATAGTTGGTTGGCCGGGGAACGATTCTCAACACACGGTAACTGGTAGCGTATGAGAGAGAGAGAAGAGAGAGAGAGAGGAGAGAGAGAGAGAGAGAGAGAGAGAGAGATATGGGGGGGGGGGGGGGTCAGACGAAGAGAGGCAGGCAGACAGAGAGATAAACTCAGTTATGCGCCGAACACCAAGGAGAGCCATTAACTGCGTCAACCTTCATTATGTATTAATATGTATCTCTCTTATGTATCTCCGTTATGTATTAATATGTATTTCATTATGTATTACCGGCACATGTGAGGAAGCTCTGTTATTTAGTTTTTGACGATGTTTGGGATATTTTCTTTGACGGTGATAGTGGTGGTGGTGGTGATGGTGGTGGTGGTGATGGTGCTGATGGTGACGGTGGTGATGGTGGTGGTGGTGATGGTGGTCGTGATATTAGTGGTGGTAGTGATAGTGGTGGTGGTGATAGTGGTGGTGGTGATGGTGGTCGTGGTATTAGTGGTGGTAGTGATAGTGGTGGTAGTGATAGTGGTGGTAGTGATAGTGGTGGTGGTGATGGTGGTCGTGGTGGTGATGGTGGTGGTGGTGGTGATGGTGGTGATGGTGACGGTGGTGGTGATGGTGACGGTGGTGATGGTGGTGATGGTGGTGGTGGTGATAGTAGTGGTGGTGATGGTGGTGATAGTGGTGGTGGTGATAGTAGTGGTGGTGATGGTGACGGTGGTGGTGATGGTGACGGTGGTGGTGATGGTGGTGATGGTGACGGTGGTGATAGTGGTGGTGGTGATGGTGGTGGTGGTGGTGATAGTGGTGGTGGTGATAGTGGTGGTGGTGATGGTGGTGGTGGTGGTGATGGTGGTGATGGTGACGGTGGTGATGGTGGTGGTGGTGATGGTGGTGGTGGTGATAGTAGTGGTGGTGATGGTGGTGATAGTGGTGGTGGTGATAGTAGTGGTGGTGATGGTGGTGATGGTGATGGTGGTGACGGTGGTGATGGTGGTGGTGGTGATGGTGACGGTGGTGATAGTAGTGGTGGTGATGGTGGTGGTGGTGATAGTGTTGGTGGTAATGGTGGTGGTGGTGATAATGGTGGTGGTGATGGTCGTGGTATTAGTGGTGGTAGTGGTGGTGGTGATAGTGGTGGTGGTGATGGTGGTCGTGGTGGTGATAGTGGTGGTGGTGATAGTGGTGGTGGTGGTGAGTGTTGGTGGTGGTGGGAGTGGTGGTGGTGATAATGGTGGTGGTAGTGATGGTGATGATAGTGGTGGTGGTGATAGCAGTGGTGGTGTTAGTAGTGGATGTGGTGATAGTGGTGGTGGTGATAGTGGTGGTAGTAGTCGTGGTTATGGTGGTCGTGGCGGTGGTGGTGGTGGTGGTGATAGTTCGGGCCAGCCACTCTCCCTCACTCTCCCTCATAGTTCGGGCCAGCCACTCTCCCTCACTCTCCCTCACTCTCCCTCATAGTTCGGGCCAGCCACTCTCCCTCACTCTCCCTCACTTGAATGACTTTCACAACTCCATATAACTTTCTCAATCTCTTTATTTTCCAATCTCAAAATTCACAATGAGAAGGATAATTTTTTCTCATCCAGAGTGACCACAGCATTATTATATGGCATTCTTTCTCATTATATGGCATTCTTTCTCATTATATGGCATTCTTTCTCATTATATGGTATTCTTTCTCATTATATGGCATTCTTTCTCATTATAAGGTATTATTTCTCATTATATGACATTATTTCTCATCATGTGGCGTTATTTATAATTATATGGCATTTTTTCTCCTTATAAGGCATTATATCTCATTAGATGGCAGTATTTCTCATATGGCATTATTTCTCATTATATGGCATTATTTCTCATTATATGGCATTATTTCTCATTATATGGCCATATTTCTCATTATGTGGCATTTTTCTCATTATATGGCAGTATTTCTCATATAGCATTATTTCTCATAATATGGCATTATTTATTATATGGCATTATTTCTCATTAAATGGCAATATTTCTCATTATATGGCATTATTTCTCATTATATGGCATTATTTCTCATTATGTGAAAATTTTCTCATTATATGGCATTATTTCTCATTATATGGCATTATTTCTCATTATATGACATTATTTTTCATTATATGTCATTATTTCTCATTTTATGGCATTATTTCTCATTATATGGCATTATTTCTCATTATATGGCATTATTTCTCATTATATGGCATTATTTCTCATTATATGACATTATTTCTCAACGTTTGGCATTATTTCTCATTATATGGCGTTTTTTCTCATATGGCATTATTTTTCATTATATGACATTATTTCTCATTATATGGCACTATTTTTCATTATATGGCATTATTTCTCATTATATGGCATTATTTCTCATTATATGGCATTATTTCTCATTATATGGCATTATTTCTCATTATATGACATTATTTCTTATTTGGTGACTGAAAGTTCTTCTTCTTCTTCTTATTATTATTATTATTATTATAGTAGTTGTTATTATTGCCATTATTATCATCATCATCACTTAACCAAACTATTCTTGTTTACCTTCACCCCTCCACAGTCTCCTTCCTCCTTCTCCGCCCTCCCTTCACTCTCCCCTTTCCTCCCTTCCTCCTTCCCCTCCCTTCTCTTCCTTCCCTTTTTCCTCCCCAATCCCTCCCCTCCTCCACCCCCTGCTCTCTTCCCTTCCCTCCACCCCTCCCCTCCCCTCACCCTATATAAGGTAAGGTGAGGTGAGGTGAGGTAAGGTGAGGTGAGGTGAGGTAAGGTAAGGTAATACTAGTTAATTAAGAAAGAATGTGCCAAGACGTCCCCCTCATACCGCAGGTGAACAGGAATTTGCAAACTGGAATAATAGAATGAAAAAAAAAAATACCAGGAATTATGGAAAATGAGATAAGGAAGTGAAAATGTTGGGAATTTGGAATGTTGAGAGAGAGAGAGAGACGATAAATACTGGAGATATGAAGTGAAGAGAGAGTTGTGGCACAGGAGGTGGAGGTCTCTCTCTCTCTCTCTCTCTCTCTCTCTCTCTCACACAGGAGTCCCAAAAATCGAGAATTCTTTTTAAGTTCCGACATTCGTAATTCTTCTGCCCTCGTCCACACCTTTATGACCCCTGACCCTCATCCCTGACCTTTGACCCCTATCCTTGACCCCTGACCCCCATCCCTGACTTTGCCCCCATTTCTCCCCCTTGACCATTCACCCCTACCCCTGAACCCCAATCCCTGGCCCTTGACCTCAACCCTGACCTCTGACCCCTGTAACGTGACTCCTGACTCTTGTAACCCCTGTAATCTGGCCCCTGACTGACTACCGTCATGGTCCACCTCCACCGTCATGGTCCACCACCACCGTCATGGTCCACCTCCACCGTCATGGTCCACCTCCACCGTCATGGTCCACCACCACCGTCATGGTCCACCACCACCGTTATGGTCCACCTCCACCGTCATGGTCCACCACCACCGTTATGGTCCACCTCCACCGTCATGGTCCACCACCACCGTCATGGTCCACCTCCACCGTCATGGTCCACCACCACCGTCATGGTCCACCTCCACCGTCATGGTCCACCTCCACCGTCATGGTCCACCTCCACCGTCATGGTCCACCACCACCGTCATGGTCCACCTCCACCGTCATGGTCCACCTCCACCGTCATGGTCCACCTCCACCGTCATGGTCCACCTCCACCGTCATGGTCCACCTCCACCGTCATGGTCCACCTCCACCGTCATGGTCCACCACCACCGTCATGGTCCACCTCCACCGTTATGGTCCACCTCCACCGTCATGGTCCACCTCCACCGTCATGGTCCACCACCACCGTCATGGTCCACCTCCACCGTCATGGTCCACCTCCACCGTCATGGTCCACCACCACCGTCATGGTCCACCTCCACCGTCATGGTCCACCTCCACCGTCATGGTCCACCTCCACCGTCATGGTCCACCTCCACCGTCATGGTCACCCTCCTGGTCCACCCCACCGTCATGGTCCACCTCCACCGTCATGGTCCACCTCCACCGTCATGGTCCACCTCCACCGTCATGGTCCACCTCCACCGTCATGGTCCACCTCCACCGTCATGGTCCACCTCCACCGTCATGGTCCACCTCCACCGTCATGGTCCACCTCCACCGTCATGGTCCACCTCCACCGTCATGGTCCACCTCCACCGTCATGGTCCACCACCACCGTCATGGTCCACCTCCACCGTCATGGTCCACCTCCACCGTCATGGTCCACCTCCACCGTCATGGTCCACCACCACCGTCATGGTCCACCTCCACCGTCATGGTCCACCTCCACCGTCATGGTCCACCACCACCGTCATGGTCCACCTCCACCGTCATGGTCCACCTCCACCGTCATGGTCCACCTCCACCGTCATGGTCCACCTCCACCGTCATGGTCCACCTCCACCGTCATGGTCCACCTCCACCGTCATGGTCCACCTCCACCGTCATGGTCCACCACCACCGTCATGGTCCACCTCCACCGTCATGGTCCACCTCCACCGTCATGGTCCACCTCCACCGTCATGGTCCACCTCCACCGTCATGGTCCACCTCCACCGTCATGGTCCACCTCCACCGTCATGGTCCACCTCCACCGTCATGGTCCACCTCCACCGTCATGGTCCACCACCACCGTCATGGTCCACCTCCACCGTCATGGTCCACCTCCACCGTCATGGTCCACCACCACCGTCATGGTCCACCTCCACCGTCATGGTCCACCTCCACCGTCATGGTCCACCTCCACCGTCATGGTCCACCTCCACCGTCATGGTCCACCTCCACCGTCATGGTCCACCTCCACCGTCATGGTCCACCTCCACCGTCATGGTCCACCCACCGTCATGGTCCACCTCCACCGTCATGGTCCACCTCCACCGTCATGGTCCACCTCCACCGTCATGGTCCACCACCACCGTCATGGTCCACCTCCACCGTCATGGTCCACCTCCACCGTCATGGTCCACCTCCACCGTCATGGTCCACCTCCACCGTCATGGTCCACCTCCACCGTCATGGTCCACCTCCACCGTCATGGTCCACCTCCACCGTCATGGTCCACTCCACCGTCATGGTCCACCACCACCGTCATGGTCCACCTCCACCGTCATGGTCCACCTCCACCGTCATGGTCCACCTCCACCGTCATGGTCCACCTCCACCGTCATGGTCCACCTCCACCGTCATGGTCCACCTCCACCGTCATGGTCCACCTCCACCGTCATGGTCCACCACCACCGTCATGGTCCACCTCCACCGTCATGGTCCACCTCCACCGTCATGGTCCACCTCCACCGTCATGGTCCACCTCCACCGTCATGGTCCACCTCCACCGTCATGGTCCACCTCCACCGTCATGGTCCACCTCCACCGTCATGGTCCACCTCCACCGTCATGGTCCACCTCCACCGTCATGGTCCACCTCCACCGTCATGGTCCACCTCCACCGTCATGGTCCACCTCCACCGTCATGGTCCACCACCACCGTCATGGTCCACCTCCACCGTCATGGTCCACCTCCACCGTCATGGTCCACCTCCACCGTCATGGTCCACCTCCACCGTCATGGTCCACCTCCACCGTCATGGTCCACCTCCACCGTCATGGTCCACCTCCACCGTCATGGTCCACCTCCACCGTCATGGTCCACCTCCACCGTCATGGTCCACCTCCACCGTCATGGTCCACCTCCACCGTCATGGTCCACCTCCACCGTCATGGTCCACCTCCACCGTCATGGTCCACCTCCACCGTCATGGTCCACCTCCACCGTCATGGTCCACCTCCACCGTCATGGTCCACCTCCACCGTCATGGTCCACCACCACCGTCATGGTCCACCTCCACCGTCATGGTCCACCTCCACCGTCATGGTCCACCTCCACGATCATGGTCCTCCCCACCGTCATGGTCCACCACCACCGTCATGGTCCACCTCCACCGTCATGGTCCACCTCCACCGTCATGGTCCACCTCCACCGTCATGGTCCACCTCCACCGTCATGGTCCACCTCCACCGTCATGGTCCACCTCCACCGTCATGGTCCACCTCCACCGTCATGGTCCACCTCCACCGTCATGGTCCACCTCCACCGTCATGGTCCACCTCCACCGTCATGGTCCACCTCCACCGTCATGGTCCACCTCCACCGTCATGGTCCACCTCCACCGTCATGGTCCACCTCCACCGTCATGGTCCACCTCCACCGTCATGGTCCACCTCCACCGTCATGGTCCACCTCCACCGTCATGGTCCACCACCACCGTCATGGTCCACCTCCACCGTCATGGTCCACCTCCACCGTCATGGTCCACCTCCACCGTCATGGTCCACCTCCACCGTCATGGTCCACCTCCACCGTCATGGTCCACCTCCACCGTCATGGTCCACCTCCACCGTCATGGTCCACCTCCACCGTCATGGTCCACCTCCACCGTCATGGTCCACCTCCACCGTCATGGTCCACCTCCACCGTCATGGTCCACCACCACCGTCATGGTCCACCTCCACCGTCATGGTCCACCTCCACCGTCATGGTCCACCTCCACCGTCATGGTCCACCTCCACCGTCATGGTCCACCTCCACCGTCATGGTCCACCACCACCGTCATGGTCCACCTCCACCGTCATGGTCCACCTCCACCGTCATGGTCCACCTCCACCGTCATGGTCCACCTCCACCGTCATGGTCCACCTCCACCGTCATGGTCCACCTCCACCGTCATGGTCCACCACCACCGTCATGGTCCACCTCCACCGTCATGGTCCACCTCCACCGTCATGGTCCACCTCCACCGTCATGGTCCACCTCCACCGTCATGGTCCACCTCCACCGTCATGGTCCACCTCCACCGTCATGGTCCACCTCCACCGTCATGGTCCACCTCCACCGTCATGGTCCACCTCCACCGTCATGGTCCACCTCCACCGTCATGGTCCACCTCCACCGTCATGGTCCACCTCCACCGTCATGGTCCACCTCCACCGTCATGGTCCACCTCCACCGTCATGGTCCACCTCCACCGTCATGGTCCACCTCCACCGTCATGGTCCACCTCCACCGTCATGGTCCACCACCACCGTCATGGTCCACCTCCACCGTCATGGTCCACCTCCACCGTCATGGTCCACCTCCACCGTCATGGTCCACCTCCACCGTCATGGTCCACCTCCACCGTCATGGTCCACCTCCACCGTCATGGTCCACCTCCACCGTCATGGTCCACCACCACCGTCATGGTCCACCACCACCGTCATGGTCCACCTCCACCGTCATGGTCCACCACCACCGTCATGGTCCACCTCCACCGTCATGGTCCACCACCACCGTCATGGTCCACCTCCACCGTCATGGTCCACCTCCACCGTCATGGTCCACCTCCACCGTCATGGTCCACCTCCACCGTCATGGTCCACCTCCACCGTCATGGTCCACCTCCACCGTCATGGTCCACCTCCACCGTCATGGTCCACCTCCACCGTCATGGTCCACCTCCACCGTCATGGTCCACCTCCACCGTCATGGTCCACCTCCACCGTCATGGTCCACCACCACCGTCATGGTCCACCTCCACCGTCATGGTCCACCTCCACCGTCATGGTCCACCTCCACCGTCATGGTCCACCTCCACCGTCATGGTCCACCACCACCGTCATGGTCCACCTCCACCGTCATGGTCCACCTCCACCGTCATGGTCCCCACCGTCATGGTCCACCTCCACCGTCATGGTCCACCTCCACCGTCATGGTCCACCACCACCGTCATGGTCCACCACCACCGTCATGGTCCACCTCCACCGTCATGGTCCACCTCCACCGTCATGGTCCACCTCCACCGTCATGGTCCACCTCCACCGTCATGGTCCACCTCCACCGTCATGGTCCACCTCCACCGTCATGGTCCACCTCCACCGTCATGGTCCACCTCCACCGTCATGGTCCACCTCCACCGTCATGGTCCACCTCCACCGTCATGGTCCACCTCCACCGTCATGGTCCACCTCCACCGTCATGGTCCACCTCCACCGTCATGGTCCACCTCCACCGTCATGGTCCACCTCCACCGTCATGGTCCACCACCACCGTCATGGTCCACCACCGTCATGGTCCACCTCCACCGTCATGGTCCACCTCCACCGTCATGGTCCACCTCCACCGTCATGGTCCACCTCCACCGTCATGGTCCACCTCCACCGTCATGGTCCACCTCCACCGTCATGGTCCACCTCCACCGTCATGGTCCACCTCCACCGTCATGGTCCACCTCCACCGTCATGGTCCACCTCCACCGTCATGGTCCACCTCCACCGTCATGGTCCACCTCCACCGTCATGGTCCACCTCCACCGTCATGGTCCACCTCCACCGTCATGGTCCACCTCCACCGTCATGGTCCACCTCCACCGTCATGGTCCACCTCCACCGTCATGGTCCACCTCCACCGTCATGGTCCACCTCCACCGTCATGGTCCACCTCCACCGTCATGGTCCACCTCCACCGTCATGGTCCACCTCCACCGTCATGGTCCACCTCCACCGTCATGGTCCACCTCCACCGTCATGGTCCACCTCCACCGTCATGGTCCACCTCCACCGTCATGGTCCACCTCCACCGTCATGGTCCACCTCCACCGTCATGGTCCACCTCCACCGTCATGGTCCACCTCCACCGTCATGGTCCACCTCCACCGTCATGGTCCACCTCCACCGTCATGGTCCACCTCCACCGTCATGGTCCACCTCCACCGTCATGGTCCACCTCCACCGTCATGGTCCACCTCCACCGTCATGGTCCACCTCCACCGTCATGGTCCACCTCCACCGTCATGGTCCACCTCCACCGTCATGGTCCACCTCCACCGTCATGGTCCACCTCCACCGTCATGGTCCACCTCCACCGTCATGGTCCACCTCCACCGTCATGGTCCACCTCCACCGTCATGGTCCACCTCCACCGTCATGGTCCACCACCACCGTCATGGTCCACCTCCACCGTCATGGTCCACCTCCACCGTCATGGTCCACCTCCACCGTCATGGTCCACCTCCACCGTCATGGTCCACCTCCACCGTCATGGTCCACCACCACCGTCATGGTCCACCTCCACCGTCATGGTCCACCTCCACCGTCATGGTCCACCTCCACCGTCATGGTCCACCTCCACCGTCATGGTCCACCTCCACCGTCATGGTCCACCTCCACCGTCATGGTCCACCTCCACCGTCATGGTCCACCTCCACCGTCATGGTCCACCTCCACCGTCATGGTCCACCTCCACCGTCATGGTCCACCTCCACCGTCATGGTCCACCTCCACCGTCATGGTCCACCTCCACCGTCATGGTCCACCTCCACCGTCATGGTCCACCTCCACCGTCATGGTCCACCTCCACCGTCATGGTCCACCTCCACCGTCATGGTCCACCTCCACCGTCATGGTCCACCTCCACCGTCATGGTCCACCTCCACCGTCATGGTCCACCTCCACCGTCATGGTCCACCTCCACCGTCATGGTCCACCTCCACCGTCATGGTCCACCTCCACCGTCATGGTCCACCTCCACCGTCATGGTCCACCTCCACCGTCATGGTCCACCTCCACCGTCATGGTCCACCTCCACCGTCATGGTCCACCTCCACCGTCATGGTCCACCTCCACCGTCATGGTCCACCTCCACCGTCATGGTCCACCTCCACCGTCATGGTCCACCTCCACCGTCATGGTCCACCTCCACCGTCATGGTCCACCTCCACCGTCATGGTCCACCTCCACCGTCATGGTCCACCTCCACCGTCATGGTCCACCTCCACCGTCATGGTCCACCTCCACCGTCATGGTCCACCTCCACCGTCATGGTCCACCTCCACCGTCATGGTCCACCTCCACCGTCATGGTCCACCTCCACCGTC
Organism: Homarus gammarus; assembly: GCA_958450375.1. NCBI lineage: Eukaryota > Metazoa > Arthropoda > Malacostraca > Decapoda > Nephropidae > Homarus > Homarus gammarus. The sequence goes on along the minus strand of CAUDMG010000560.1, from coordinate 13,616 downwards.
ATGGTCCACCTCCACCGTCATGGTCCACCTCCACCGTCATGGTCCACCTCCACCGTCATGGTCCACCTCCACCGTCATGGTCCACCTCCACCGTCATGGTCCACCTCCACCGTCATGGTCCACCTCCACCGTCATGGTCCACCTCCACCGTCATGGTCCACCTCCACCGTCATGGTCCACCTCCACCGTCATGGTCCACCTCCACCGTCATGGTCCACCTCCACCGTCATGGTCCACCTCCACCGTCATGGTCCACCTCCACCGTCATGGTCCACCTCCACCGTCATGGTCCACCTCCACCGTCATGGTCCACCTCCACCGTCATGGTCCACCTCCACCGTCATGGTCCACCTCCACCGTCATGGTCCACCTCCACCGTCATGGTCCACCTCCACCGTCATGGTCCACCTCCACCGTCATGGTCCACCTCCACCGTCATGGTCCACCTCCACCGTCATGGTCCACCTCCACCGTCATGGTCCACCTCCACCGTCATGGTCCACCTCCACCGTCATGGTCCACCTCCACCGTCATGGTCCACCTCCACCGTCATGGTCCACCTCCACCGTCATGGTCCACCTCCACCGTCATGGTCCACCTCCACCGTCATGGTCCACCTCCACCGTCATGGTCCACCTCCACCGTCATGGTCCACCTCCACCGTCATGGTCCACCTCCACCGTCATGGTCCACCTCCACCGTCATGGTCCACCTCCACCGTCATGGTCCACCTCCACCGTCATGGTCCACCTCCACCGTCATGGTCCACCTCCACCGTCATGGTCCACCTCCACCGTCATGGTCCACCTCCACCGTCATGGTCCACCTCCACCGTCATGGTCCACCACCACCGTCATGGTCCACCTCCACCGTCATGGTCCACCTCCACCGTCATGGTCCACCTCCACCGTCATGGTCCACCTCCACCGTCATGGTCCACCTCCACCGTCATGGTCCACCTCCACCGTCATGGTCCACCTCCACCGTCATGGTCCACCTCCACCGTCATGGTCCACCTCCACCGTCATGGTCCACCTCCACCGTCATGGTCCACCTCCACCGTCATGGTCCACCTCCACCGTCATGGTCCACCACCACCGTCATGGTCCACCTCCACCGTCATGGTCCACCTCCACCGTCATGGTCCACCTCCACCGTCATGGTCCACCTCCACCGTCATGGTCCACCTCCACCGTCATGGTCCACCTCCACCGTCATGGTCCACCTCCACCGTCATGGTCCACCTCCACCGTCATGGTCCACCTCCACCGTCATGGTCCACCTCCACCGTCATGGTCCACCTCCACCGTCATGGTCCACCTCCACCGTCATGGTCCACCTCCACCGTCATGGTCCACCTCCACCGTCATGGTCCACCTCCACCGTCATGGTCCACCTCCACCGTCATGGTCCACCTCCACCGTCATGGTCCACCTCCACCGTCATGGTCCACCTCCACCGTCATGGTCCACCTCCACCGTCATGGTCCACCTCCACCGTCATGGTCCACCTCCACCGTCATGGTCCACCTCCACCGTCATGGTCCACCTCCACCGTCATGGTCCACCTCCACCGTCATGGTCCACCACCGTCATGGTCCACCTCCACCGTCATGGTCCACCTCCACCGTCATGGTCCACCTCCACCGTCATGGTCCACCTCCACCGTCATGGTCCACCTCCACCGTCATGGTCCACCTCCACCGTCATGGTCCACCTCCACCGTCATGGTCCACCTCCACCGTCATGGTCCACCTCCACCGTCATGGTCCACCTCCACCGTCATGGTCCACCTCCACCGTCATGGTCCACCTCCACCGTCATGGTCCACCTCCACCGTCATGGTCCACCTCACCGTCATGGTCCACCTCCACCGTCATGGTCCACCTCCACCGTCATGGTCCACCTCCACCGTCATGGTCCACCTCCACCGTCATGGTCCACCTCCACCGTCATGGTCCACCTCCACCGTCATGGTCCACCTCCACCGTCATGGTCCACCTCCACCGTCATGGTCCACCTCCACCGTCATGGTCCACCTCCACCGTCATGGTCCACCTCCACCGTCATGGTCCACCTCCACCGTCATGGTCCACCTCCACCGTCATGGTCCACCTCCACCGTCATGGTCCACCTCCACCGTCATGGTCCACCTCCACCGTCATGGTCCACCTCCACCGTCATGGTCCACCTCCACCGTCATGGTCCACCTCCACCGTCATGGTCCACCTCCACCGTCATGGTCCACCTCCACCGTCATGGTCCACCTCCACCGTCATGGTCCACCTCCACCGTCATGGTCCACCTCCACCGTCATGGTCCACCTCCACCGTCATGGTCCACCTCCACCGTCATGGTCCACCTCCACCGTCATGGTCCACCTCCACCGTCATGGTCCACCTCCACCGTCATGGTCCACCTCCACCGTCATGGTCCACCTCCACCGTCATGGTCCACCTCCACCGTCATGGTCCACCTCCACCGTCATGGTCCACCTCCACCGTCATGGTCCACCTCCACCGTCATGGTCCACCTCCACCGTCATGGTCCACCTCCACCGTCATGGTCCACCACCACCGTCATGGTCCACCTCCACCGTCATGGTCCACCTCCACCGTCATGGTCCACCTCCACCGTCATGGTCCACCTCCACCGTCATGGTCCACCACCACCGTCATGGTCCACCTCCACCGTCATGGTCCACCTCCACCGTCATGGTCCACCTCCACCGTCATGGTCCACCTCCACCGTCATGGTCCACCTCCACCGTCATGGTCCACCTCCACCGTCATGGTCCACCTCCACCGTCATGGTCCACCTCCACCGTCATGGTCCACCACCACCGTCATGGTCCACCTCCACCGTCATGGTCCACCTCCACCGTCATGGTCCACCTCCACCGTCATGGTCCACCTCCACCGTCATGGTCCACCTCCACCGTCATGGTCCACCTCCACCGTCATGGTCCACCTCCACCGTCATGGTCCACCTCCACCGTCATGGTCCACCTCCACCGTCATGGTCCACCTCCACCGTCATGGTCCACCTCCACCGTCATGGTCCCCTCCACCGTCATGGTCCACCTCCACCGTCATGGTCCACCTCCACCGTCATGGTCCACCACCACCGTCATGGTCCACCTCCACCGTCATGGTCCACCTCCACCGTCATGGTCCACCTCCACCGTCATGGTCCACCTCCACCGTCATGGTCCACCTCCACCGTCATGGTCCACCTCCACCGTCATGGTCCACCTCCACCGTCATGGTCCACCTCCACCGTCATGGTCCACCTCCACCGTCATGGTCCACCTCCACCGTCATGGTCCACCTCCACCGTCATGGTCCACCTCCACCGTCATGGTCCACCTCCACCGTCATGGTCCACCTCCACCGTCATGGTCCACCTCCACCGTCATGGTCCACCTCCACCGTCATGGTCCACCACCACCGTCATGGTCCACCTCCACCGTCATGGTCCACCTCCACCGTCATGGTCCACCTCCACCGTCATGGTCCACCTCCACCGTCATGGTCCACCTCCACCGTCATGGTCCACCTCCACCGTCATGGTCCACCTCCACCGTCATGGTCCACCTCCACCGTCATGGTCCACCTCCACCGTCATGGTCCACCACCACCGTCATGGTCCACCTCCACCGTCATGGTCCACCTCCACCGTCATGGTCCACCTCCACCGTCATGGTCCACCTCCACCGTCATGGTCCACCACCACCGTCATGGTCCACCTCCACCGTCATGGTCCACCTCCACCGTCATGGTCCACCACCACCGTCATGGTCCACCTCCACCGTCATGGTCCACCTCCACCGTCATGGTCCACCTCCACCGTCATGGTCCACCTCCACCGTCATGGTCCACCTCCACCGTCATGGTCCACCTCCACCGTCATGGTCCACCTCCACCGTCATGGTCCACCTCCACCGTCATGGTCCACCACCACCGTCATGGTCCACCTCCACCGTCATGGTCCACCTCCACCGTCATGGTCCACCTCCACCGTCATGGTCCACCTCCACCGTCATGGTCCACCTCCACCGTCATGGTCCACCTCCACCGTCATGGTCCACCTCCACCGTCATGGTCCACCTCCACCGTCATGGTCCACCTCCACCGTCATGGTCCACCTCCACCGTCATGGTCCACCTCCACCGTCATGGTCCACCTCCACCGTCATGGTCCACCACCACCGTCATGGTCCACCTCCACCGTCATGGTCCACCTCCACCGTCATGGTCCACCTCCACCGTTATGGTCCACCTCCACCGTCATGGTCCACCTCCACCGTCATGGTCCACCTCCACCGTCATGGTCCACCTCCACCGTCATGGTCCACCTCCACCGTCATGGTCCACCTCCACCGTCATGGTCCACCTCCACCGTCATGGTCCACCACCACCGTCATGGTCCACCTCCACCGTCATGGTCCACCACCACCGTCATGGTCCACCTCCACCGTCATGGTCCACCACCACCGTCATGGTCCACCTCCACCGTCATGGTCCACCACCACCGTCATGGTCCACCTCCACCGTCATGGTCCACCTCCACCGTCATGGTCCACCACCACCGTCATGGTCCACCTCCACCGTCATGGTCCACCTCCACCGTCATGGTCCACCTCCACCGTCATGGTCCACCACCACCGTCATGGTCCACCACCACCGTCATGGTCCACCTCCACCGTCATGGTCCACCTCCACCGTCATGGTCCACCTCCACCGTCATGGTCCACCTCCACCGTCATGGTCCACCTCCACCGTCATGGTCCACCTCCACCGTCATGGTCCACCTCCACCGTCATGGTCCACCTCCACCGTCATGGTCCACCTCCACCGTCATGGTCCACCTCCACCGTCATGGTCCACCTCCACCGTCATGGTCCACCACCACCGTCATGGTCCACCTCCACCGTCATGGTCCACCTCCACCGTCATGGTCCACCTCCACCGTCATGGTCCACCTCCACCGTCATGGTCCACCACCACCGTCATGGTCCACCTCCACCGTCATGGTCCACCTGCCTTCCTCCCTCCAGTAGAGACACATCTCCCTCCCTCCCTCCCTCCCCCCTCCAGTAGAGACACATCTCCCCCCCCCCCCTCCAGTAGAGACACATCTCCCTCCCTCCCTCCCTCCCTCCTTCCAGTAGAGACACATCTCCCTCCCTCCCTCCCTCCCCCCTCCAGTAGAGACACATCTCCCCCCCCCTCCAGTAGAGACACATCTCCCTCCCTCCCTCCCTCCCCCCTCCAGTAGAGACACATCTCCCTCCCTCCCTCCCTCCCCCCTCCAGTAGAGACACATCTCCCCCCCCCCTCCAGTAGAGACACATCTCCCCCCTCCTTCTCTCCCTCCAGTAGAGACACATCTCCCTCCCTCCCTCCCTCCCTCCCTCCAGTAGAGACACATCTCCCTCCCTCCCTCCCTCCCCCCTCCAGTAGAGACACATCTCCCCCCCCCCTCCAGTAGAGACACATCTCCCCCCCCCTCCAGTAGAGACACATCTCCCCCCCCTCCAGTAGAGACACATCTCCCCCCTCCTTCTCTCCCTCCAGTGGAGACACATCTCCCTCCCTCCCTGCCTCCCTCCCTCCAGTAGAGACACATCTCCCTCCCTCCCTCCCTCCCTCCCTCCAGTAGAGACACATCTCCCTCCCTCCCCCCCTCCCTCCCTCCCTCCCTCCAGTAGAGACACATCTCCCTCCCTCCCCCCCTCCCTCCCTCCCTCCCTCCAGTAGAGACACATCTCCCTCCCTGCCTCCCCCTCCAGTAGAGACACATCTCCCTCCCTCCCTCCCTCCAGGTGTATTAATATTCCTGGAGGCTCATAGGAAGACCCGACTCTTCAACACTGATTTTTTAAAAGGTTTTCTGTGTGTGTGTGTGTGTGTGTGTGTGTGTGTGTGTGTGTGTTTGGGTGCGTTAGGAGTGTGTTTCTCTGTGTAATATGATCTCACAACCAGTTATCCTCTTATCAAATTATAACCTTCAGTTGCGTGAGAGAGAGAGAGAGAGAGAGATAGATAGAGAGAGAGAGAGAGAGAGAGAGAGAGAGAGAGAGAGAGAGAGAGAGAGAGAGAGGAAGGAGAAGGTTGGAGGGAAACTGCTAAACAAATTGGTGGAGTAGGAAAAGAAAGAGGAAGGAAGGGTGGTGGAGGGAGGGTGAGAGAAAGAGGGAGAGAAGGAGGGAGGATGAGAGAAAGAGGGAGAGAGGAAGGGGGAGAGGAAGAGTTTAAAGGAAGGGCAGAGGAGAGGTGCGATCAATAGAAAGAGAAGGTGAAAGTTGCCAAAGAGAAGAGGAGAGAGAGAGAGAGAGAGAGAGAGAGAGAGAGAGAGAGAGAGAGAGAGAAGGTGGTCTCAATAAACACACGTCCTCAAGTATCAACACAATATCAGGTTACTTCATAGTACAGCTCAGTGCCCGACCTGACCTGACCTGACCTGACCTGACCTGTTGTATACCTCCCCCCTCAGTCTGTCTGTATGTCTCTCATTCCGTCTATAGTTCTCTCCCATGCCTCACCTTTCATTAGCTCCTTCATTCTTATTATTCCTTCTTTCAATTTCCTTCACTCTCTCTCTCTCTCTCTCTCTCTCTCTAATTATTCTTTTGTTTCTATCTCTTCTCATTATCGTACCTGTCTTATTTAAGGTAATTATTTGACCTATCTTTCCTCCACGGTCACAACAAAGACCCGGGAACTGTGTGGGGTCTTGAGAGTTTAAGCCATGTGTGTGTGGTAGGTCTTGTTGGTGCTGGGTCTTGTAAATTAGGTGTCTGTAAATTTAACCCACAAATTTGACCTTTGAATTTAGAGTAGGCAATTAACACATGGCCTCAAACACCCTATTCTTTTATACACACACACACACACACACACACACAAGGGCAGACGGGGCCATACAGGCATCTAAACTATGTAATTAGGTGGTTAGGTGATTACAAGGGGCTGACCTTTGCTGACCTGTGATACACGCCTCAACCACCTGATTACTACTGACCGCCGGCTTGAGAATTTGTGACCAGATGTTATGTTTTAGGGATGAGGGACTAGAATTGACCTTGTGTGACCTGACCTTATAGTTGACCTTGTGTGACCTGACCTTATCGTTGACCTTGAATGACCTGACCCTGTTGGAGGTGACCTTGAGTGATCTGACTCTATAGTTGACCTTGAGTGACCTGACCATGTAGGAGGTGACCTTGAGTGATCTGACGCTATAGTTGACCTTGAGTGACCTGACCCTATAGGAGGTAACCTTGCATGACCTGACTTTATAGTTGACCTTGAGTGACTGACCCTATAGTTGACCTTGAGTGACCTGACCATGTAGGAGGTGACCTTGAGTGATCTGACGCTATAGTTGACCTTGAGTGACCTGACCCTATAGGAGGTAACCTTGAGTGACCTGACCCTATAGGAGTTGACCTTGAGTGACCTGACCCTATAGGAGTTGACCTTGAGTGACCTGACCCTATAGGAGTTGACCTTGACTGACCTGCCCCTGTAGGAGTTGACCTTGAGAGACCTGACCCTATAGGAGTTGACCTTGAGTGACCTGACCCTATAGGAGTTGACCTTGAGTAACCTCCCTTCCCAGCTCTTTTTCCTAAAACTGACTTGGCTCTCTGGCACCCCTCTGATGTTGATCCGACCTGACCCTCTCACGCTCACCTGACCTGACCTGACTTTATCCACTCATGCTCATGTGACCTGACCTGACTTTACCCATTCATGCTGACCTGTCCTGACCTTATTCATTCACACTGACCTGACTGACTCACTCACTCACATTGACCTTATTCACCTGAACTGACCCACTCATGATCGACCTGACCTGGCGAATAATTTACCCCCCTTGTCTTCATGAGCTGGGATGACCTGATTTGACCCACTAGCCAGCTCTAAGTGATTGATTCAGCCTGTGAGTGCCTTGGAATGACTGCCTGACCTACTGATCAAGATGTAACGAGGCAATTCACTTTAATGGCACTGCCCCAAATCAATCAGAATTCCGTTGCCTTCATTGGTGTTCCGGTGCCACTTGTAACTGGTTGTAATTGGCTTAGAGTGCCATGTGTGACTGGTTTTAATTGGTTTAGAATGTCAATTGTAACTGGTTCTGATTGGCTGATAGTTTTGTTAAGGAGTTGACCTTGAAATTGACTAGATTTGATTGGCTTAGGTTAGGTTAGGTTAGGTTAGGTTAGGTCAAGGTAGTTAAGATTAGTTTAGGGATGAATTAGGTTAGGTCAGGTTAGGTTAAGTTTGGTTATATGTTAGGTTAAGACTGGGTTAGGTTGGGATAGTTTGGGTTAGGTTAGGTTAGGTTTGGTTAGGTTTGGTTAGGTTGGGTTGTATTTGATTAGGTCAGGTCAAGTTAGCTTAAGATAAATTGGGTTAGTTTAAGTTAGGTTTGGTTAGGTTTGGTTAGGTTAGGTTGGGTTAGGTTGGGTTGTATTTGATTAGGTCAGGTCAAGTTAGCTTAAGATAAATTGGGTTAGGTTAGGTTAGGTTTGGTTAGGTTATGTTATGTTGTATTATGTGAGGCTAAGAGAAACAGTAAACAACCATGAATCAATGTGTGTGTGT
>CAUDMG010000560.1:0-2500 GCA_958450375.1 Homarus gammarus | reverse complement strand
CAAGATACAGTTTTAGGATGACCTCGCTAGTCTTGTAACTAACACTCCTTTGTATGAACCCAAGTACTTTATTAGCCTTGTTACGAGCAAAAACACATTGTTTACTTGGCTTAAGGTTCCTACTTATCATTACTCCTAAATCTCTCTCGCAGTCGGATTTCTCTATGGCATCGTTGTTCATCTGGTATCTGGTTTCCCTGTTTACATTCCCTATACTGAGTACTTTACATTTGTCAATGTTGAATTTCATCTGCCATTTTTCAGACCATTCGAAAAATTTGTTTAGATCCTCCTGTAGTTTTGCCGAGTCCTCGTCAGATTTGATAACACGTCCTATTTTAGTATCATCAGCAAATTTACTTATGTTGCTGTCTATGCCGATATCTATGTCGTTTATGTATATAATAAACAATAATGGTCCAAGTACTGAGCCTTGGGGAACTCCACTTGTGACGTTGCTCCAATGGGACTTAGTGCCGTTAATGCTCACACGCTGTTTCCTGTCCTGTAACCACGCCCTAATCCATTTAAGGATGTCACCTTTGATGCCATGAGCTTCTACCTTTCTAATTAGTCTTTCGTGGGGTACTCTGTCGAAGGCTTTGCTAAAGTCGAGATATACCACATCATAATTGTGCCCCTCGTCCACTGATTCGAAAACTGATGAAAAGAATGTTAATAGATTAGTTAGGCAAGAACGTCCGCTTGTGAAGCCATGCTGGGAATCATTGATCAATCTGTGCTTCTCCAGGTGATTTCGAATAGAGTTTGAAATGATTGCTTCCAGTAATTTGCCTACTATTGATGTTAGACTGATTGGGCGGTAGTTAGAGGATAGTGATCTATCCCCCTTCTTGAAGATCGGTATTACATTCGCTATCCTCCAGGATTCTGGTACTACACCTGTTTTTAAGGACATGTTAAACAACTTTGCTAAGGGCATACTAAGCTCTTCCTTACATTCCTTTAATACTCTGGCAAATATCTCATCGGGACCAGGTGACTTATTAGGCTTTAGTTTGTCTATTTGCTTACTAACATCGTTACTAGTCACTACTATCTCACTTAATTTGTTTTCTTCACTATCTCTGAATAGAGTCGGTGCCTCGGGTATCATGTTTAAATTTTCGCTGGTGAAAACTGTTGAAAAATATTTATTCAAATTATTGCTCATTTCTCCGTCGTTATCAGTGAACTCGCCGGAGTCTGACCGTATTGGTCCAATCTTTTCTCGTGTTTTAGTTTGGTACATTTGGTAGAATCCTTTGGGGTTTGTCTTTGCCTCCCTTGCTGGGGGGAGGGGTGTGGGAGGAGGGGTGTGGGTGGTGTGGGAGGAGGGGTGTGGGAGGAGGGGTGTGGGTGGAGGGCTGTGGGAGGAGGGGTGTGGGAGGAGGGGTGTGGGGGGAGGGGTGTGGGAGGAGGGGTGTGGGTGGGGGGTGTGGAGGAGGGGTGTGGGTGGAGGGGTGTGGGAGGAGTGGTGTGGGGGGGGGGGTGTGGGAGGGGGTGTGGGAGGAGGGGTGTGGGTGGAGGGGTGTGGGAGGAGGGGTGTGGGGGGAGGGGTGTGGGGGGAGGGCTGTGGGAGGAGGGGTGTGGGAGGAGGGGTGTGGGAGGAGGGGTGGGGGTGGAGGGGGGGGGGGGGAGGGGTGTGGGTGGAGGGGTGTGGGAGGAGGTGTGTGGAGGAGGGGTGGGGGAGGAGGGGTGTGGAGGAGGGGTGTGGGAGGAGGGTGGGGGAGGAGGGGTGTGGGGGGAGGGGTGTGGGGGAGGGGTGTGGGAGGAGGGTGTGGGAGGAGGGGTGTGGGAGGAGGGGTGTGGGAGGAGGGGTGTGGGAGGAGGGGTGTGGGAGGAGGGGTGTGGGAGGAGGGGTGTGGGAGGAGGGGTGTGGGAGGAGGGGTGTGGGTGGAGGGGTGTGGGAGGAGGGGTGTGGGAGGAGGGGTGTGGGGGGAGGGGTGTGGGGGGAGGGATGTGGGAGGAGGGGTGTGGGAGGAGGGGTGTGGGAGGAGGGGTGTGGGAGGAGGGGTGTGGGGGGGGTGGGGAGGAGGGGTGTGGGGGAGGGGGGTGGAGGGGTGGGGGGAGGGGTGTGGGAGGAGGGGTGTGGGGGAGGAGGGTGTGGGGGGAGGGGTGTGGGAGGATGGGTGGGGGAGGGGTGTGGGGGAGGGGTGGGAGGAGAGGGGTGGGGGGAGGGGTGTGGGAGGAGGGGGTGGGAGGAGGGGTGTGGGGGGGGGTGGGGAGGGGGGTGTGGGGGAGGGGTGGTGGGAGGAGGGTGTGGGAGGGGGGTGTGGGGGAGGGGTGGGGAGGAGGGTGTGGGGGGAGGGGTGTGGGGGGAGGGGTGGGAGGAGGGGGTGGGGGGAGGGGTGTGGGAGGAGGGGTGGTGTGGGGAGGGGTGTGGGGGAGGGGTGTGGGGGGAGGGTGTGGGGGAGGGGTGTGGGAGGGGGGTGGGGGAGGAGGGGTGTGGGAGGAGGGGTGTGGGGGAGGGGTGTGGGGGAGGGGTGTGGGGAGGGGG
>CAUDMG010000559.1:0-37909 GCA_958450375.1 Homarus gammarus | reverse complement strand
AACAACGGAGTACCTTAAGCTTTCGTCTTTGTTTCATCAAGACATCTTCAGAGGCAAACTGCCTCTGAAGATGTTCTTGGGAAATAAAAAAAGACGTTTAAAAAAGCTAAGGTACTCCGTTTTGGTTTCACAATTTGCCCGGTGTGATTTTATCAAGATTATCGCTATATATATATACATATAATATATATTATATATAAAAATATCTATATATATATATATATAGCTGATAACCACCAGGAAAGAAGAAAACACGAAGTTCCCAAGCGCTTTCGTGTAATTCACATCTTCAGGGGTGAGTACAGACTAGTCTGTACTCACCCCTGAAGATGTGAATTACACGAAAGCGCTTGGGAACTTCGTGTTTTCTTCTTTCCTGGTGGTTATCAGCATATACCTAGATCACGCGCACCTACAGTGATTTACTTGCATATATATATATATATATATAATATATATATATATATATATATAGTATATATATATATATAGATATATATGGATATATATCAGGAAACAGAAACAGAAAAATGCTAGTGAAAGGGGGGGAGGAGGTCAGAGGAAGAAGAAGAGAGCTGGAAGGAATTTTAGAAGGAGTGGAGAACAGATGCAGTGGCTAGACACCGCTTGCGTGAGGGGTTTCAGGGGTGAGGGGCAGCGGGAGGCCGACAAGACAAAACCAGGCGGCGACTGGTCAAGCGTCAGGTGCAGCGCGGTTGGGTCGGCAATGATGTTAGTGCTTGGCCGGCTTGAATGTAGTTTTGGTTTCTTGTGTGGAGGAGAGTCTTGGTCTTCTTAGCTTGGGGTCGATTTTCATATCAATCTTCACCTCATATTGCTTTCTTTGAATGTCATTGCGTTGTGTTTGGGTCTTGTGTAGTCATCTCCTGTGAGAAATGGGTTCTCATAGGCTGTAGAAGAGGTCCAGAGCGTTTGAGGTTGACCACGGGGCTTCAGTCTCCACGGGCCACGTGGTCTTGTGTCTTGGTTTGTGTGGTGGGCGTCTTCTCGACAGTTTCTTTTCTTGGTTGATTTTTCTTTTTTTGGTTTTTTTTTGTGTGGTTTTTTCTTTTCTTGGGAGGCGTCAGCAAGGGAGGCCTCTTTGTAGCTCAGTTTAGTTCTCGAGGCGGACTTTGGCTACCCTGCACTCCTCCTCCAATCTGGGGCAGTTCCGGTCGGAGGAGGAGTGTGGCCACCACAAGCAGACATTTCTTTCTTCGTTGGGCGGCACCGAACAGTAGCGGTGTCCATGGGCCTTGCCGCACTGGTGCGCAGGGTGTCCCTCCTGCGCTTCATCACAGCTTTGTGTTACTGACAGTGTGTCCATAAGTGCTCTGGCATTTGTAAACACCGATTTGGTCTGCACAATAGGGCTTTTGACTGGCACAGTTTACCACACGCCAGTTGAGCCTCCTCGGTAAGGTGGAGTGGGGTCCGATGAGGGCAGTGGTGTCGGACAGCTTCTTTACAACTTGGACTGTTGCCCCTGGATGGATTGCTCGCTTGCCTCAGCTTTACGTTCGTTCTGGTCCCATGTCACGGGCCAATTTGTTCGGCGCTCCCGGGAGAATTACTCCCAGCCTTCAAATCAGTTCGTTGCTCCACATGTAAAGCAATCAGTTTTTGAAATGGGATGCCTCGTTGATGTCAGGAATCTCCATGGCAGAGCGGGAAGGCCGTTGGCGCATGCCACTTTTCGTGCGAATAGGGAGGTGATCCTGATCATGTCTCCATGTGAGCTTTTAGACGCCTCCACCTTGGTAGACCCCTACGATCCCCTGTGTTTAGCTCCTAACAGCCCCCACTTCTGGAGAACTTAGGAGATTTTAGCTTCTTGGGGGGCAGGTAAGCGTGTCTGACGAATCGCGCCACCGGGGCCTATCGAACTCGTAACGTTCCTGGTGAGAGGGTTAGAGAGAGTGATATATATATATATATAAGTATATATATATATATATATATATATAGATATATATATACATATATACACAGTATCTGCGTATAGATGTTATGTAGTGTTATGTAATGTATAAATAAACCAAATAATAAAAAATAAAAAATAATTAAATAAATAAAACATAAAAATAATAAATGATAAAATAATCTAAATATTGAAAGTGATAACCGTGGTAACAGTATTGAGTGTACTATACTACCATGCTATTGTACTATTCCAGATGATACTAAATGTTACATAATACTTCCTTGAGATAAATGTACAGTATATATCAGTTGCCTAGAAAAGACAGCTCAGGGTTTCCCCATAATGTACAGGTACAAGCACAGCTATAATATAGTAACAGTTTTCAGTACGTGCAGAGCCTCTCATTAATATTAAACATGTAAATAAACTGTATCTTGCGGCAGGGTTAGCTCCGGAGGGATAATTATCAGATATGGCCAGAGCAAGGTGCGGTCTTGGGTATGAGAGTTTGGTGACCAAACTGGAGTGGTCCACTGAAGAATTGGCGAAGGTCAAGTTGGAGAACTTGAAATTAAGGGAAGAGCTGGCGATGTTAAAAGGAGAGGCTGGACGAGTAAAGCCAGTGGCTGACGAAAAATCAAGCGAGTGGAAAATTGTGAGTAGTGGGAAGACAAAGCTTTTGGTGAAGAAGCACACCAAGGATACGACAACAACGACAACAACAGCTAAGTGTACCAACCCGTTCAGTCCCTTGATAGACGAATTGGACGTTAGTACAGACAGGGATGACAAGGAAGGTATAAAAACTTTAATTGTTGGTGACTCACAGGTAAGGTACATGGACAGGGCCTTTTGTGGTAAAAACAAAAATAGGATGAGGGTGTGTTTGCCAGGAGCTGGGGTGGGGGATATAATTGACAGGATGGACAATATCTTGTCTGGTAATGGGAACAAACCCATTATCTGCCTCAGTGCAGGAGGCAATGATATTGGCCGGTGTAGGAGCGAGGAGCTTCTTGATAAGTTCAAGGCAGCCATAGATCGTATTAGGACTAAGGGAGGGATCCCTATCATATGCGGTGTCCTGCCTAGAAGGAGAGTTGGCAGTGAATGGTTGTCAAGGGCGGTTGGTGTTAACGACCGTCTTGACAGATATTGCAAGTCAATATCAGTCCCATTCATTGACAACTGGGACAACTTCTATGGCAGAAGGGACCTTTATGCTAGGGATGGGGTGCACCTGTCTAGGGATGGAGTAGCAACCCTGGCTGGGGCTCTAGAGGGGGCAGTTCAAAAGATATCGAAGTCTTTAAACTGCTAAGAGAACATAGGGGCACGGGGGTGGAGGAGACTGCAGTGGGAGCGGGTAAACAAGGCGAAAGATTACAGGGAAATAGTGTTAGGAATGATGACATAACTAAATTAGACAGGGAGTTTAAAACTAAACGCGGTAAGGGAAGGACTCAGAACACGACTAACTTAAATGTATATTACGCGAACAGTAGAAGTATGAGAAACAAAATGGATGATATTAGGGCCTTGGTATGTACAGAAGAAATCGATATAATTGCATTCACTGAAACATGGATCAACCTAGACACACGTGAATTACCAGTCGAATACCAAATTGCGGGTTACAAACTGTTCCATACCGATAGGCAGACCAGGAAAGGAGGCGGAGTAGCAATCTATGTTAGGGATAATCTGAAGTGTGAAATAAATAAGGAAATAAAAACTGAGAGGAATACAGAAACAATTTGGATAGAATTAAGCGACGGTCGGGAAAAATTAATCACAGGAGTAATATATAGACCCCCCAATCTTGACAGAGTCAATGAGCGACTTATCTGGGATGAAATGCGCAGGGCTTCCATACACAACAAAGTCTGTATAGTAGGCGACTTTAACCTTGGCCAAATAGATTGGACCGACCTTACGGGAAACTCAGAATCAGAGGATTTTCTCGAGACGATCCAGGACTGTTTCCTAAGTCAACATATAACCGAACCCACACGGGGTAATAATATATTGGATTTAGTTTTGTCAAACAGAGAAAACCTCATTAGCAATGTCGAGGTAGGGAACGAACTTGCAAACAGCGATCACAAAGAAATTCGATTCCAGTTAGATTTTCAGGGCAGACGTAAGGAAAATTCCACTAAAGTACCAGATTTCAGAAGGGCAAACTTTGACAGTTTAAAGAGGCAGCTAAGAGAGGGGGTGTCGCGCTTGGCCGTGAACCTGACAGATGACACCGACCTGATAACGAGATCTGAGATTGCCGAGTTCCACGACAATTTAAATAGTGAGTTACTTAATGCACAAAGGCAGAACATACCATACAAAAAACTCAGATCAAACAACAATGACCCTAAATGGATAAATAATTATTTAAAGAACATCATTGGCCAAAGGAAGGCTATAGGTAGAAGGATAAATCGTGGCGAAATTCACCTCCGGGACTATTATAGGGTATTGGCGAGTAGGGTTAAAACCGAGATAAGGAAAGCAAAGAGGAATAATGAGGTAAGGATAGCAAGGGAGGCAAAGACAAACCCCAAAGGATTCTACCAAATGTACCAAACTAAAACACGAGAAAAGATTGGACCAATACGGTCAGACTCCGGCGAGCTCACTGATAACGACGGAGAAATGAGCAATAATTTGAATAAATATTTTTCAACAGTTTTCACCAGCGAAAATTTAAACATGATACCCGAGGCACCGACTCTATTCAGAGATAGTGAAGAAAACAAATTAAGTGAGATAGTAGTGACTAGTAACGATGTTAGTAAGCAAATAGACAAATAAAGCCTAATAAGGCACCTGCGTCCCGATGAGATATGCAGAGTATTAAAGAATGTAAGGAAGAGGTTAGTATGCCCTTAGCAAAGTGTTAACATGTCCTTAAAAACAGGTGTTATAGTACCAGAATCTGGAGGATAGCGATGAGAAATACCGATCTTCAAGACAGGGGGATAGAATCACATCCTCTAACTACCCGCCAATCAGTCTACATCAATAGTAGGCAAATTAATGGAAGCAATCATTTCAAAACTCTATCGAAATCACCTGGAGAAGCACAGATTGATCAATGATCACAGCATGGTTCACAAGCGGACGGGACATTTCTAAACTAATCTATTAACATTCTTTTCATCAGTTTTCGAACAAGTGGACGAGGGGCACAATTATGTTGTGTGTATATCTCGACTTTAGCAAAAGCCTTCGACAGAGTTACCCCACGAAAGACTAATAAAAGCGGTAGAAGCTCATGCATCAAGGTGAATCCTAAAATGATTAGGGCGTGGTTACAGGACAGGAAACAGAGAATGTGAGCATTAACGCATAAGTCCCCATTGGAGCAACGTCACAAGTGGAGTTCCCCAAAGGCTCAGTACTGGACCATTATTGTTTATTATATACATAAACGGACATAGATATCGGCATAGACAGCAACATAGTAAATTTGCTGATGATACTAAAATAGGAGGTGTTTCAAAGCTGCGAGACTCGGCAAAACAACAGGAGCGATCTAAACAAATTTTTCGAATGGTCTGAAAAATGGCAGATGAAATCAACATTGACAAACGTAAAGACTCAGTATAGGGAATGTAACAGGGAAACCAGATACAAGATGAACAACGCACCAAGAGGAAATCCGACTGCGAGGAGATTTAGGAGTAATGATAAGAGGAACCTAAGCCAAGTAAAACAATGTGTTTTGCTCGAACAAGGATAAAAAGTACTTGGGTTCATACAAAGGAGTGTGAGTGACAAGACTAGCGAGGTTCATCCTAAAACTGTATCTTGCTCTTGTGAGACCACACCTGGAACGCCAGTCCAGTTACTGGTCACCGTATTACAGAATGGATATAGAATCCTTGGAAAAGAACCAGAGGAGAAGGACCAACGACTAATCCCGGGATCAGGAACCTTGAGTATAGAGACAGGTTTAAAGCGATCTTAAATTTGCACTCCCTTGGAGGAGGAGTTAGAGCGAGGGCGACATGATAGAGGTGTATAAATGGAAGGGAAGGGCTACAAAGGGGACAGTACAAAGGTACTCAAAATTATCCAACCAGAGATGCGAATCGTAACAATGTTTTAAAA
This sequence comes from Homarus gammarus, assembly GCA_958450375.1. NCBI lineage: Eukaryota > Metazoa > Arthropoda > Malacostraca > Decapoda > Nephropidae > Homarus > Homarus gammarus. Next base: position 31,872 of record CAUDMG010000559.1, on the reverse strand, counting down.
TTGACAAATTAGATTTAGGCGTGTTGAATAGGTAAACACTGGTTTGGAAACAGAGTAGTGGATGAATGGAACAAGTTACCAAATATCATCATTAACTCGAATACGCTGAATTGCTTCAAACATAGGTTGGATGCTCATATGAGCAATAGTGGTTGGGTGTAAACGGGACTGCCCAGTATGGGCCAATAGGCCCGCTGCAGTTTCCTCCATTCTTATGTTCTTATGTTCTTTAACAGGGTGAGTTACAAGTCAGTTATAATAGGAGAAAGTTATTTATTTCCTTGTTTACAACGACAGATTTAACTGAGAACTATTTACGTGAATGTGTTGTGAGGTTGGTGATGTAGTCACTGAAGAGCGGCGACGTACAGTACAGTGTCTAAAAAAAAGAAAAGTTTCCACTGAGAAGGTATATTAATACACCCTGTACCTGTACCCTAGTGGCAGGAATGTGGACTGAGGACCACCATATGTACGGTAATAACACAGTAAATATAGTTTATACCTTTAGAATAATTCAAGAGGCACTAGAGTGTGAAGTAACAAGACGATCTGTGACCAAGAGGAGAAAGTAAAATATTCTTACAGGACTTGACAGTTTCCCTTACCAAAGTGACACTCTCTTAAATATTAAATTCTTATACAATTTATTTAAATTATTGAGTGAACAATTGGTAAATTTTTTTTTATTTTTAACTAGTAATTAGCAAATACAAATTAAACCAAATAAATAATAAAAATTGAAATAAAGGAAAAATAACAAAAATATCCAATATTACCAAAACTATAATAAAAACCCACAATAAAAACTAGAAACAAAAAAGATGGGGATCATCCTTCTAGTGACACAAGGGTCATGGAGGGACTCCCCTAACATATAAAGGCCCAAGAAAACATAAAATAGAATAACTTGGCCTGACTGAGACCCGCCTGGTACTGCACCCTCAGAGCTAATGGTTCATCTCTATATCACCAACCAACCTAACTACTTCAATACTGTTGTCGACAGTAAAGGACAGACCAAGACTGTCAAGATATAAACAAATTTAATAGAAAAATTATAAAATTTATGTATGAGGTGAATAATTATTATATTGGCTGTGACTTAATACTTCCATTTTACTCCAAGTTCACTGATCAAATATAATAGTTACCCCAGGAACGTTTTCTGTGATCAAATATAATAGTTACCCCTGAAACCTTCCTCTTATTAAAGCACAATCCTTTTTGTTCTTCTTCTTCCTCTCATCAAAAATCAATCCTTTTTATTCTTCTTCTTCCTCTCATCAAAACCACAAGGAAAGAATGCAAGAAAGATGGAAGAAACAAGTTTCAAAGGGCGTCTTTTTATTTAGGGAGTGTGGGAATGGTCCCTTCTGGAGGGAGGCCATATATAAAGTTATCAAGGCATTATTGCCAAAGTACACACAGTGACAAAATTTACACAATTTAAGATAATTAGTAATATCATAGAATATTTTTATAATTGTTAAAGCATTTAAAAACTAAATTTAATGTAAAAGCTGTTCCTTTTATAGAGGGTGAGAGGGAGCCGTGTGTCATGCCCTCCTCCATGTAAACAAAGCGGAGAAAAATATTGTGAAGAAAATTGGTTTGAATTGGTGTAATACTGTGTTGTGAGGACTCATTAGTGAGAGAGAGAGCCTTATAATAGTTGTGAGGACTCATTAGTGAGAGAGAGAGAGAGAGCTGTGGACAAGGTAAGAGACTTGGCAGGAGCAACAGGTAGGCACTATTTTACCCTCACTTATATTATTGTATGCCAATAATTATTATTCAATGGTTTTACTGTATCAATTATAAATATAATATAATATCTTGAAGGTTGTTGTGGCCCCAGAATATACTACATATTATTTTAAACTATTGTAACACAGGATCACGTAAAGGAAGATGGAACATGATATATTAACCAACAGCTCAACGTTTAACAGTTTAGGTATAGACTAAAAAATGTTTATCTAACCTAACCCAATTATATGTCCATAAGAGAAGTGGGACATCTTGGAGTATCACAAGGGAGATAATGATTAAGCATTAATGACTAGTTTAATAATGCCCACAGCCATCCGAGTAGTGTTCAAAAGCTTACCGTCCTCTGGCGCGCCGGTCCCAGAGAGGACGGCGCTGTACAGGACGTTTGTTTACTCCAGGTCTCGCGCACAGCGATGGTTATTTCGTTCATCGTTTCGTTTTATCCATGCAGTAAATTTAATAGTAGATTTCGAGAAAACATTCAGTTAAAACACAAGGATATTAAAAGTTTGAGTCAATAGTACAATTTGTAGTATGTTTTATACAACATCTGACTGCGACGGCTTCAAAGTAGTTTGTTTATTTATGCATCTTTTTGTCATCAGAATGCAACCGTAACATGCACCATAGCTTGGTCGTCCAACACTAAATGAACAATTTGTGTCAGTGAACAGAAATCTGTTCAGGGGGATTATGTGGATTCAGTAAGACTTGAACAGACGTCACGTGACTATAATATTAGTCACTTGATACCGAGTGAGTTCTCTCGCGTCTGCTAACTCTGAATAGGCGATTGCAAAAACAAAGCAAGAAGCTGTCAAAACCATGTCTGACAGGAGGCCATACACATACAGGCTTATAGGCCGATATCATATATTCCAACATACGCATACATTGGTTTCCAAACAACGCATCGGCGACTTTTGCCGGTCGGAACAACGCATCGGCGACTTTTGCCGGTCGGAACAACGTCCTGTGGCGCGCCGGTACCTGGTAAGGTTTTGACCCCTGTTGAGCCATCCTGTCCACAATCCCATTAAAATCATAGACAATCTCCGCAGCTAACGGTCAAATACCCTTTGGATATTTGGCCAGCCAGCACAGTCAAATAACACCTTCATAACTTGTACTGAGCCATTATTGGGTAGTGGTGGTGGAGTCACTTAGTACCAGAGTACTGTGTTTATATTTGATTCATATTATCCACAGTTGTTCTGTGGATGATGTAGTATTAATGGTAAAATTTCACTTGTTACCACCAAGCATTTGGAAGTTGAAATTATGCTTGATGGATGTAAAATGTTATATAGATTTGATTCTATTGTTTAAAATTTTTTGGTACAAATTTATAAATTAAAAAGTTTTGATTTTAGGGGAAAATTTGACATTTCCTACGAACATCTTGGACAAGCGTGTACAGTGTATGTAATTAATTTGTATTTAGTATATATGTCCACTGTATGTATTAGATATAGAGTATATAATTAATTTAGGAAAACCTAACCTAACCTACTCCAACTTAACCTAACCCATGCACTATACCAAGATCTGGTTGGTTAACAAACCAACTACTAAAATGTCTCACTTATACAGTACTTAATTTGTGACAGAAATGCCATATAATAAAAGTGTTTTAGAATGATCAAAACTACTGATTGCAACCGTAAAATTATCAAAATTCTTTGGGTGGCAACAAATGACATAATATCATATTAACTAATAAAATTGACACAACTTCTTAATCTAGTTATAAGTACCAGTATTTTTTTCGCTCTTCTGTAAATACGAACATAAATCACTTGTAGTTGACAGGTCATGAAGGATGAGGGCAATTATGGGGTAAAACACAGTGAAGAACTGATAGCGTGACACTGAAATGATGTCTCTACGTGCTTTGTATGCACAGAAATTAACTATTTACTGTAAACAATCTGCCCCAAAATATGACGTGGCAGCCTGTGTTGTTGTCCGCTCTTAAACTTATAAACACTGACTCCGGTAATACTGTACTTAACTTGTCAGTAAATGATAGAGCCTCACATTGGGGGTTTTATTACCATAAATATAGAATTGATTGACTTTTTCTTTTAGGCTTTACTATCCAGATTCATGAGTCTATTATCTCCACAAATCCCTTATTTATTTTTTCGTTTGTTTAAGTAGGATCTTAAACCTATTCTATGCACATTATAAATTGTGAAAATTATATTGTTGGAATCAAATCCCATAATATGAGTTTAAATACATTCCCAAGTTCTTTTGAGTAGTATTGGTTAATGAGTGAAACTTATGTTCTTATATTTTATTTTCCCTCCGTAGTTATGACTTCTTGTTGGTGTTGCTGTTTATCAAATCGTAAATTATCTGCAAGACCCATTGTCAGATTTATAACCGAGTGGGGGGGCCTGTTCAACGACCAAGATGGCCAAGATTATTTATTAACGACTGCCATATATGACATTATTAGTTGTAATTTCTATAATGAAACCATTTGCATATAAAACCAATTATACAAGAGAACACTAACTTTATTTATGACAACTAATGAGTCAGCTCACAACATTTTATGTATACTGTATATGAATTCATAAATTATTAAACTACTCACACATACTGTATATGTAATGATAGTTTAAGTATATAACATAGACAGGAAAGAATTATATAAACTGAAGTACAGCAACGAATAACTGAATGTAAATTAATTTTTCTCAAATAACCAACAAGACAATAATGAAAACTGATAATGTTTATGAAAAAATTGACAACAGAGAAATAATGAGAAAATATTCCTTCCATTAATAACGTCTATATACACAGTACTGTACTCATTATGTGATAGTGATAATTAACTCAATACAATTTAATTTTCCTGCTTTTTCCTCCAAGTTCAATTTCTGTGTAAGGTCTGCCCAAAATACAGTCAAGACCAGCTTACTTTTTCTACGGTGAGTCATTGAATGCCTATATTGTGTAAGCATGTGACAGTTGAGAAGGAGTGTTCACATATTGCAGTGCTTGTACCAAATGTGAGGGCAGCCACATAGAGCTTGTGTATGTGAGTTAATCCATTTCAGAAAGGATATGATATCTTGAAATTTTCACCAATGTTTTTGAGAACTGGGCAATAAAATTCTTCAATAAGTCACTTAGCAACATGACATTCACTTACCAGAAGAGACGACTCAGTGTCGACACCTATGAGTTTAGCCAATGGGACAAGATTTTCCGGAAGTAATAAACAAGTCTTGGATTCTGGCCAACGACTAGAAATGACTAAGTAATCTCATATTATGTTCACCAAACTTACTTTAGCAGTTCCATTATCTTGTAATCTAGTGATCTAGTTCCCTGCTCCATATACATGTTTCACTTGATACTTCTCATCATGGTAAACACTGTATTGACTAATGCCTGTTTGCACTTATCTGCTTGCATCAAATTCATCAATCTGTTCTTTCCTAGTAACAGTTTTAAGGGTTCTTTTTGACAGACCCAAATTGTGTTTAACAGTGTCTTTGTTAGACGCTAGTTTGGCGAGGGCATCAACTCTGTCATGTTCTTTGAGGCCTCTGTGAGAACGGATCAACAACAGTTTGATCTTGACACCTCCATCAACAAGGTCCACATTTGTGTCTGGCTTCACAGACAAATGCGTGACAACTTAAGTTAAGAGCAAGCAGGATAGAGAGTCAGTGATGACGAGACTGTCGGTGATGGTGATTTAAATAAATTTAATGGCTGAAAGTATGGCAACTAATTCTGTTTGTAGAATGGATGCCCACTTGTTAATTCTAATTCCTTTCTCAGTTACATTTCCATTAGGTTGATCATAACCTAACATCTTCATTTGCACTGAAAAGTGAGATAAGTCTCCTACCATTGGTGTTAGTGGTGGGGTCTTTTTCTTCATCATATAGATTACAGCTCCTCCCCGACTTACGACCTCCGACCACCCGGACATTCGACCGCCTGGTGTCCAGAAGACACACATCTGTAGCACACATCTTCTGGGGCCTTGCATTTTTTGGGTGGGTGACTGTACCGCTGACACTTGAAGCATCTGGTCTGTCATGGCACGTAAGAGCTCACTCAGACGATGTCCCATCCCAGTGTAACCGTCTCTGGAAGTTTGTGGAAAAATCCAACTAGAGCCGAGGTGGATTTTCCGTCAGGTCTCTTAATTTCTCTCTGCGCGTCTATTTTTTCTTCTATGAGTTCTTTAGTATCATTCTTGTTCATATGTTATACTTTGGCGTGGGAAATAGCTTCCCACACCTTAACGGGGCCGTCATCGATGACATTAAACGTTGCTAAGTTGTTTAGCCTGTCTTCAGTCACCGAAGGTGAGGGAGGCTGAGGACTGTGTGGCACTTCTAAGAAGTCAGCAGTGACTGGGAGGCATAATCCTCTCACATAACCTCCAGTGTGACCAGCCAGGAACTCCTGGTTAAGTAGCCACTTCCTTTTTTATCATGACCCAGTTTGTCTCCAGCAAAGTAAAGGAATACAGATGTAAACCTTCCTTTTTTCTCTCTCTGGTGTTATCTCTATCAATACAGTACAGGCACCATCTACTTGTAGAGGTTTTCTATAAGTATATGCTGTTGTTTCTTCTCTAAAACACTGTCTGCTGTACTCGAGACTCCAGTATTGGTGGGACTGTGTTGGCTGATGCATGGCTGTGTGCTCATGATCACATTTGTAAATAACTGACGGTCTTAATTTATATGGAAACAAGACTTTTATCAACAAAGTCATTTCATAAGTTTTGAATATACAGTGACCCCTCGTTTAACGAACGCCTCGGTTAACGAAATTTCGATTAACGAACTGCCTTCCATAAGGATCTTCAATTCGGTTAACGAACAAAAATTCGGTTAACGAATTTCTTACGAACCGACCTCAACATGTTTTCGCTTGCACTGACCAGGCAACCAGCTTTAGTATCAGTCCGCCAATACATTAATCGGTTCTAGGGCTTAAATTCCTTACTATTTTAGTAAATATCAAGAAGTTTATACTATTCAATAATTTTAAAAGTTTAATATTAAATTTTTTAGTCATTTTAACAATTATTGAACATAATTGAAGGTAAAGTGACTAGTTTAATGCGCGGCATCCAGCCTCTTAACACAGCAAACAGGCGTTAGTCTCTCTGTTTTCACTGGAGGTAACATCTTGCTTGAGACTCTCTTCAACTAAATGCTTTTTTTCTGTGTTTCCAAGCAAATTATTGGTCATTTTGAAATATATTTTACATATTGACAATATGTAATGCAGTGCAGTGTTGATTTAAAGAAAATAATCTTGAATTACACCAAGAGAGCTAAAATTTTATGGGTGAAATGGCGCCATGGGGTGACTTCTCTTCCACCCCAATGCCTTCTCTTCTTCCTTCTCCTCCACCCCCATTCTAAATCCCATCATCATCATCATCATCATCCAGGAGCCTTCTACAAATACACCTCAAAGTAAGTGAACTTTTCTACCATTTTTGTTGAATTTAGGAAATTTTCGGTGAGCTGGAACCAATTACCCAAAAACCCATTGAAACAATGGTTTCGGTTAACGAACTTTTCGGTTAACGAACGACCTCCTGGAACGGATTGAGTTCGTTAACCGAGGGGTCACTGTATTCTATCTCAATATGCTGTAAAAAAAATTGGAGAGTGAAAATGTTTTTATATCCCCGGGAACTGCCATAGAGCGGGTACCCCTACCAATGAGTTGTTCCAATGATCTAGATTGGAAACTTGATCCACCAGGACTGCCTTTGGGTCTGTTGGTATAAACACAAACTGCTCCAATACTTAACAGTGACTGAAACAACTGTAAAACATTCTAATGTTCATGGTTTTGATAGTGAAGCTGATTTACATCATCAACTGTACTACAATATTTTAGATAACTGCCTTGGTGAACTCTATGCTGAGTTTGGTGAACATAATATGAGATTACTTAGTCATTTCTAGTCGTTGGCCAGAATCCAAGACTTGTTTATTACTTCCGGAAAATCTTGTCCCATTGGCTAAACTCATAGGTGTCGACACTGAGTCGTCTCTTCTGGTAAGTGAATGTCATGTTGCTAAGTGACTTATTGAAGAATTTTATTGCCCAGTTCTCAAAAACATTGGTGAAAATTTCAAGATATCATATCCTTTCTGAAATGGATTAACTCACATACACAAGCTTTATGCGACTGCCCTCACATTTGGTACAAGCACTGCAATATGTGAACACTCCTTCTCAACTGTCACATGCTTACACCATATAGGCATTCAATGACTCAAAGTAGAAAAAGTAAGCTGGTCTTGACTGTATTTTGGGCAGACCTTACACAGAAATTGAACTTGGAGGAAAAAGCAGGAAAATTAAATTGTACTGAGTTAATTATCACTATCACATAATGAGTACAGTACTGTGTATATGGACGTTATTAATGGAAGGAATATTTTCTCATTATTTCTCTGTTGTCATTTTTTCATAAACATCATAAGTTTTCATTATTGTCTTATTGGTTATTTGAGAAAAATTAATTTACACTCAGTTATTCGTTGCTGTACTTCAGTTTATATAATTCTTTCATGTCTATGTTATATACTTAAACTATCATTACATATACTGTATGTGTGTATAGTTTAATAATTTATGAATTCATATACAGTTGGTCCTCACATTACGCGGTTAATGTAACCCAGAGGGTCCCGCGGAAAGTGAGGAACGCGGAAAGTGAATAACATAACATATGGGATTAATTGAAATGGAGTCCAGGCCGATCCCCAAACTCCACTTTTTGACGACACACAACTATGTTGTAGTAAAAATTTTATCTTAACTTTATGATGGTATGAAAAAACAAGTAATATAGAAGAGGTTAGGTTAGGAAAGATAAAGGTTAACATAGGAAAAATAAAGAATAGGTTAAAAAACGAAAAATTTTGTGGAACACTTACGGTAGTAGAAGAGATGGGTCGGCATACGGGGATGGAGGCTGGTTCCGAGGCAGAGGGCAGATTACTGGCCCTCAGGTGAATCACCATTACTAGGTGAATCATCATCACTGTCACTTACAGTTGTCAGGGCTTCCCTGACAAATCCCTCAAAGTCAACTTCACTGTCACTGGCTTGGGCTGGCTGTGGTGGGTTGCGGGTGAAGAAATCTGTTATGCTTTGCTGACGGCTGGCGTTGATGTTGTCGTGATACACCGTGATGTATGGCTCCATAGCCTGCACCAGCCGGGTATGGAAGACTTCATAGCGGTCATCGTCATTGTCGCGGGAAAGGACGGACTTAATTTTCTCTGCAAACTCCATGGCACACTTAATATCACTATGACTTAAACTGTGTTCTTCGGAGACTGACGCACCTTCTTCCTCCTCTTCACTGACGTGTTCTTCTTCCAACATCTCGTCGGCAGTCACTTCAGGATTTCTGATCACCTCCAGGATGTCGTCGTTGGTGGTCTCGGAGAAGCCTGGAACTGTAACAGTCTGCGCAGCTTCTCTGGCAAGGTCCACTGCTACTGCAACATTCTGAACCTCACCAGTCACAGATTGACTTCTCCTCTCACCTGGTATTCCATGCAACACATGTCTCCATGCGTGACGAATTGTAGCAATAGACAGCTGATCCCATGACTCCACCAAGATGTCCACAGCTTTCTTGATGTTAAATATTCTCCAGAATTGTTTGAAGAGTATTTTTTGCTGTTCTAACCGTTGTTCCTCATCTTCGTCGCTCTTGCTATCGGTGGTGGTGTCACTCAGGTCACACAACTCTTCCCTGGTGTTGGTGTAGTCGTTCAGGAGCTGGAATTTTTTTGTTGAGAATGCAGCTTTCACATTGCAAATCAACTCCTGGTCCATGGGCTGTAATATAGACGTAGTGTTGGGAGGAAGGAAGACCACTTTTACGTTGGGGTGACGATCTAACAGTAGGGGCGAGTGTCCTGGTGCGTTGTCCAGCAGCAACCAAATATTAAATGGGACATTCTGTTGCTCGCAGAATTTTTTTACATCGGGAACAAAACAGTCATCAAACCAGGAGAGGGACAGTGTAGAGAACATCCATGCCTTACGTGCTGTCAGCCAGTGGACATTTAGCTTGGTCATGTCCATGCTCTTGTAGGCGTGCGGCTTGCGGGCTGTGTGAATCACCGATAACTTGAGCTTACAGGTACCGGAGGCATTGGTGGTAAACAGGACGGTGATGCGTTCCTTCTGCATTTTCCGGCCCCGAATCCTGCTGGCATTCTTCACAATGTAGGACTTGGAAGGTAGTTTTCTCCAGAAAAGACCAGATTCGTCCATGTTAAACACCTGGTCGTCGGTGTACTGTCCTTCCTCCATAATCTCACGTAAAAACGGAGGAAATTCCCGAGCCGCAGCACGATCAGCACTCGCTTCTTCACCACCAATGTTTATATTGGTGATCTTGTTCCGGATCTTAAACCTCTGTAACCACCCAGAGGAAGCAGTAAAGGGTTTGGGCTCTGAAGTTCCCATCTTTCGTGCCACTGCCATGTACAGTTCACGTGCGTAGTCCTTCACAGAGCGCGTGTCGACCGCCATGTTGCGTCGCGCCTGACGCACCAAGTACCTCACAAGTAATTTTTCTGTCTTGAGAAGCACCCGGTTGTGAAAATACTTGATCATAGAAGCACCTGTAGACTTTGTGATCTTCATGTGCTCCTTTATCTTGGCTGAATCCTTCTTTATAGTCCGGATCGTAGATTCGTTGACGCCATGCTGGCGCGCGAGATCAACTTGCCGTGTTCCTTTCTCCAAATCTTGAATAATTTGGTACTTCACCTCGTAGCTTAAGGAACGTCGTGTCCTCTTTGGCTTAGTGCCGCTGGGTCCAGGTAAGGAAAGGTTTTTCTCTGGGGGTGGTGGTCCGGCGGAAGCCATTTTACGGAACAATGGATGCGCGATTACAAGGTGTGGCCTTGAGGGATGAAACTGTCGAGGCTAGGTCAAGCGTCGTCTCTCCTCCCTCCCTCCCCCGGGTGGACACGTCATAATACTTTAAGCCAATTACAGCTAGCAGCAGAGGGGGGTAGGGATGCATGGCCAATCACAGGTCTGATACGTCATATGACGTCAGTGATAACGCAACAAAGACACACACTGCGCAACCTTACCGCGCCGCTTGCCCAAGCGGAGGGAGGAGGAGGGAGAGGCAGGCAGGCAGACGGGCGGGTGGCGCGTGGGGCAAATCTAAAAATAGCGTCGCGCCGGACACTCTCCGCGGAATGGCGTTCGCGACCGCGAAATGTGAAAATGTTAGGTTCTGGCAAGGCACCGCGGTAACGGTGAAACGCGGATTGCGGGACCGCTTAATGTGAGGACCAACTGTACAGTATACATAAAATGTTGTGAGCTGACTCATTAGTTGTCATAAATAAAGTTAGTCTTCTGTTGTATAATTGGTTTTATTTCCAAATGGTTTCATTATAGAAATTACAACTAATAATGTCATATATGGCAGAGTCGTTAATAAATAATCTTGGCCCTCTTGGTCGTTGAACAGGCCCCCCCACTCGGCTATAAATCTGACAATGGGTCTTGCAGATAATTTACGATTGATAAACAGCAACGCCAACAAGAAGTCATAACTAGGGAGGGAAAATAAAATATAAGAACATAAGTTTCACTTATTAACCAATATTACTCAAAAGAAATTGGAAATGTATTTAAACTCATTATTATGGGATTTGATTCCAACAATATAATTCTCATAATTTATAATGTGCATAGAATAGGTTTAAGATCCTACTTAACCAAACGAAAAAATAAATAAAGGATTTGTGGAGATAATAGACTCATGAATCTGGATAGTAAAGCCTAAAAGAAAAAAACACAATCAATTTTATATACTGGTATATGGTAATAAAACCACCAATGTGAGGCTCTGTCATTTATTGACAAGTTAAGTACAGTATTACCGGAGTCAGTGTTTCTTGGTTTAAGAGCGGACAACAACACAGGCTGCCACGTCATATTTTTTGGTAGATTGTTTACAGTAAATAGTTAATTTCTCTGTGTCAAAGAGCGTGGAGACATCATTTTAGTGTCACATGATCAGTTCTTCACCGTGTTTTACCCCGTACTCTCTGTCATCTTTCATGTCCTGCCCATTACAGGTGATTTATGTTCATAGAGAAGAGATAAAAAAATACTGGTATTTATAATTAAAATAAAAAGTTGTGTTAATTTTTATTAGTTAATATGATATTATGTCATTTGTTGCCACCCAAAATTTTTTGAAAATTTTATGGTTCCAATCAGTAGTTTTGATCATTCTAAAACACTTTTCTTCTATGGCATTTCTGTCACAAATTAAGTTCTGTATAAGTGAGATATTTTACATTTTAGTTGCTGGTTTGTTAACCAATCAGATCTTGGCATAGTCCATCTGTTAGGCTAGTATGGTTTAGATTAGGTTATATATTCTATACTGGTGCAATCAATACAGTATACTTATATACTAATGCAAATTAATTACATACACTGTACACTCTTGTCTTATATGTTCGTAGGAAATGTCAAATTTTCCCCTAAAATCAAAACTTTTTAATTTCTAAATTTGTACCAAAAAATTGCAAACAATAGACTCAAATCTATATAACATTTTACATCAATCAAGCATAATTTCAACTTCCAAATGCTTGGTGGTAACAAATGAAATTTTACCATTAATACTACATCATCCACAGAACAACTGTGGATAATATGAATCAAATATAAACACAGTACTCTGGTACTAAGTGACTCCACCACCACTACCCAATAATGGCTCAGTACAAGTTATGAAGGTGTTATTTGACTGTGCTGGCTGGCCAAATATCCAAAGGGTATTTGACCGTTAGCTGCGGAGATTGTCTATGATTTTACTACGATTTTAATGGGATTGTGGACAGGATGGCTGTGGGCATTATTACACTAGTCATTACATAATAACTTAAATGTTAAATGCTTAATCATTATCTCCCTTAATTATCTTCTGATACTCCAAGATGTCCCACTTCTCTTATGGACAAATAATGGTGTAGGTTGAATTGGGTTCGGTTAGATAAACATTTTTTAGTCTATACCTGATACCTAAACTGTATCATAACTGTTAAACGTTGAGCTGTTGGTTTTCTTAATAAATAGATTTATAATTTAATCATGTTCTATCTTCCTTATCATTAATTTTACGTGTTCCTATCTCTACTTGGTCGATTGTGTTACAATAGTTTAAAGTTATCAATAAAATAATATGTAGTATATTCTGGGGCCAGAAGAACTTTGTTTTATTTTAGAACCCTTCAAAATATTATATTATATTTATAATTTGTTAGTCAAATTGAAACAAATTTATACAGTAAAACCATTCATAAATATATTGAATAATAATTACTCACATACAATAATATGATATATAACTGAGGGTAAAATAGTGCTATAAGCCGTGCCTACCTGTTGCTCCTGCCAGCAGACCAACACCCACACACACACAGCAAGTCTCTTACCTTGTCCAAAATGTCCTCACAACTATTATAAGGCTCTCTCTCTCTGACAACACCATAATCCCTGCACACTTATCATTCATAGTAAAACACAAATGAGTCCTCACAATACAATATTACACCAATACAAACCAATTTTCTTCAGAATATTTTTCGATGCTGTGTTTGCATGGAGGAGGGCATGACACACCACACCCTTCTTCCCAACCACACACTCTTCCTCCTAACCACTCCCTCTTCCTCCCATCCACACCCTCTTCCTCCCATACACATCCTCTTCCTCCCATCCACATCCTCCCATCCACAAACACTACCTCCCATCCACACACCCAAAAGGTTGGGTGGATGGGATGGGTAGGTATGTGAGTTGGGTTGGAGGGGAGGTGGTGTAGGAGGGTGGTTGGGTGGGAGGGAGGGGGGGTGGGAGGGAGGGAGGGTTGGTGGGTTGGTGGGGTGTTTGGGAGGGAGTGTTGGGTATAAGGAAAGGTGTGAGAGAGGGTGAGTGTATGGATGGGAGTGAGGGTGTGTGTGGGAGGTCCTCCCATACACACACCCTCACTCCCATCCATACACTCACCCTCTCTCACACACCCAACCTCCCACCTTTAATGTGTGTGGATGGGACTAAGGTTTTCTCATTTCTTTCAGATTGTACGCCTCCGAGGTGAACGTCTGACTGGTCGAGAACGCCTCCAAACAGGTAAAGTACTTATGACAATATATAATGTCTATATGCAAGTATTTATGAATGTTATGTTTTAAAGTTTTTTGTATTCCAGGTTTGTTTGTGTGGCTGACTGGACCTACTACAAGGTGCTTCTTGGAGGTAATAAAGGTAAAGTTTTTCAAGTTATAGTTGATAGCATTAACAGCACCGTAGTTAGACGTAGAATGCACAGTAGTAACTCCGCCTTGTTCAGTCGAACATGCCGGTCCCAAGCCCGGATAAAGGAGGAGGGCTACTGCAGTGTTGTATCTACCATCGCCACCTAACAAACTTACATTATAAATTGTTCTGAAAAAGGTAATATGTTCTGTCAGCAACATAGAAAAAAATTACATATGTACTGAACATTGTGTACAATGTTTTTATATCTTTGTAGATAGGTAATACAAAATAAAGAATTGAATATACTGTACAGTATATTTTTTATTTTCATATGTAAACACTACACATTTATTGCAATATACAATAACAGTCCAGAAGCTGATACAGAAATACAAAATATCCTTGGTCATATAGCCTGGTTTTATACCTGCACTGTCTAGGTACAGTATATATCAATTTACTGGCTATTCCTGCAGTCTTATGTTCTTAAACCTACATTACCAAATATTAGCACAGAAGAAAATCAGAGAAAACTTGTAATGATTGGCAACATCACTAGATATCTTTCTCCCGTGTCCCAAGAAATCACATTACAGTACCACTACCATTATTATTTCTCGGCAGATACATCAGTGATGGTGAGGCCGTCACATTACCAGCGGTTGTGGATTTCTCAATTCAACCTTTATATTGCAGACTCCACATAAGGTGAGTTTATTTCACTAGACCTTAAGGTTTTATAAAGTATCTTGTCAGGTTTTGGTCCTACACAAAATTTAGCTTTAGATAATAATGGAAGTCTTGTACTTTGTGATTAATTTTGGCCAGGCACAGTACAGATATATTTCTAAATTTATCCAAGTTACCAAGTCTTTAGGGAGCGGGGTGGTGGGGGGAGGGGAGAGGGGGGTTCATAAGTTGTTTATTACAATTTTACAAGATTTTTTCTTCTATATTTTCAGGTAAAACACTTCCATTCAGCAATTGGTGTGCAGTGTCCAGATTGTCAACATTTAGTAAGTAAAATTCTTACTGTACTTTACTTTCATTTACTGTATATATACAATACTTTCAAATTAATAGCATGTATGCAATAAAAAATGTTCTTTACTGTCATGGCCGATAAATTTCAAAATGAACACGAGACGCCCGTTCTCTCGGTAAGGTTGTCAAAATTTGGTCCGAGGCGTCGGTAACTTAGATGCATTATTTGTGCCATCTGTGGGTATCTAGTAGTTTTGATTACATGTACCCAATAGGGCAACACATGGGCATTAGTTTGTAACAGTTATACGTACAATGAATGGCACTTTGATGTCAATTGGTGATAATTATATGTAATTAATGTATATATCATGTTCTAAGTTACCCAGAAGCCATCATGTGGGTGTATCCAAGTTGATCACTTTAGTTCATGTTTCAGGTATAGTTTACAGTTCTACTGTACCTGTGGTTTATTTAGATCATTATCATTCAACTTCGGAATATGAAACGTAAAGTTCATTCAATATTTATTTATTTATTTATTTATTTTGTTATACACAGACATTGTAGGAGTACAAACCATTACAAACACCTCCCAGTGCAAGTGCCTCTACCACTACAAATGCCTCTACCACTAACGCCTCCCCCGGTACAAACGCCTCCCCCGGTACAAACGCCTCCCCCGGTACAAACGCCTCCCCCTGGTACAAACGCCTCCCCCTGGTACAAACGCCTTCCCCGGTACAAACGCCATCCCTCAACAAGCCACCAGAGGCCTTCTCACACTGAACAACAATTACATATTACACTTAATTTTACAAACCACTAAGAGAAATGGATCCGTGCGAGATATTCAAACCTCTCACAATCTGTTTGATTGATGTCCGTGTATCTCGTTGTACACCTTGCTGATACTTCACCTGTGGACGAAAAATATACAGTATTATAAAATGGAAATTTTTTGCAACCACAACAAAACTGTGACTACCACTGTAGTTAATAATGCTACTGTACATAATGTATCTTGCTATTTTTAATACTCTGTGTGGCTTTAATCAAGGTTCACTCCTACAGTCTTGAATGCATTAGTACAGTACTTTAAGTATTTTCTCAAGTTTGGCTAAATTATAACAAAAATATTTCCATAATACTTAACTTTCACAGTACACTATTCTTACAGTAGTGTACAGAACACCAATTCTGTTCTTTCTTAGTAAGGTGGTAGTCCTCAAGGTGTGGGATGCTAGACAGTAGTGGTCACCTTGTTGTGTCTGGTCCATCTATCTTGTACACCAACCACCTGCAACATGATTATATTTGTTTTTATATACTCTACATCCGAATTAATTAAGCTATTTTATATCACAACCAATACACAATATTGAGGTTAACTTGTACTGTATGTTCTTAAATGCACTATTTTAAGTAATATATCAAGTTTTGCTAAATTATATAATAAAGGTTTCAGTAATACTTAACTTTTACATTGCAGTACACTATTCTTACAGTAGTGTACAGAACACCAATTCTGTTCTTTCTTAGTAAGGTGGTAGTCCTCAAGGTGTGGGATGCTAGACAGTCGTGGTCACCTTGTTGTGTCTAGTCCATCTATCTTGTACACTAACCACCTGCAACATGGTTTGGATTTAGATCAATCTTAATTAGCCTTAATGTATTACTACCAATACACAACATTTACTCCAGAATTTCTTGGAATCTAAACTTGCATTCTCATATATATGTGATGTACTGCGCACATCATTGTCATCCCTAAAAACCCCATCTAATTCATATTACGCTACATAACATTCAAATGCACCGCGCTTGTAGAACCTCAGAAAACGGGAAACATTGAGAAAGGACAACTCACCTACTCAAGGTTCCTAGACCATGTGTTGTATTGTACCCAGGTATAGTTATATCATATCAAGTGTATGTATTCATAGCATTAAGGATCACTCAGGGTAGGCATAAGATGAATGTTAAAGTCCAGTTGAGCCGGACTAGTGTACTGTAAGACTAAGTGTGGAGCAGGGTTTGAAGGTCCTACTATTTACGTCTGTGAGCGTATAGCGAACATAACTCCAACAGATATCATATGAAAATACATGAGAACAATGATCTGGAAAAAGGATAAATGTATCAGAACTATGTGAGGTGTTGACAGTGATCTAGAAACTATACTGGAAAGGAAATATCGTGTATGCGTCGGTATGAATTTAATACACCTCGTAGCCTCACGTGACATATACCCACGACAGGTACAGTGATCAGAGAACCTTATGTCTGTGTTCAAATAGTGCAATGTGTGAGAGGAGGATCCCTCATTACAGTTTTTAAGTGACGTTGATACACCCCTGCCATGATCATTCGGCTTTTGTTTCAAGGCGCGTCATGTACCCGCCTCAGATGCCCCATTAATATTATAATCTCAGGCATTTACCCAAGCACTAGCAAACCAAGACCTTACCTTAGTGTGTAATTTAGGATTAATATATGTGTTTATAAGAAATGAGTGACAATATACCGTAAAGTGTTCAGGTGAGAACCATAAGAAACAAAAGTGTAAATTGAGGATTGGAAACTGTAGGCCTATGTGACGAGAAGCGGCGGGAAGCCGGCCTTAGTCTTTCCCGTTCTGCCGTCACCACAGGTCAGTGTCCTAGCGGGCTATATCCCGCCCTACAATTAAGGTTGATAAATAGCAGTTACTACACTTTAAAGCTTTGCCGGGTATATAAGTGTGATAGGGATGTGTTAAGGGGTGGAATAACCGCCCGTCAGGCATTATTGCTTGGTCTTTCCCGTTCTGCCGTCACCACAGGTGCCATGTGGCCGGAGTATCTTGCCGCCCGGCCGCCATTGTCCACTTGAGCGTCACACCGGCTGGGAATTATTCCCAGCGCACCACTCCACATGAATAGTCACAACTAAGGAGACCGTGAGAAACGGCGGTCGTCACTTGGAGCGACCTATAATACCAGGCGTAGAAATAGTGCTGGTATGTCTCTAGGTGAAGCCCTCGTCTCTACCCACCGAGGGCGGTGTGCGAACGAGGTGTCCGTTGTGTATACCTAAAAGTCACAAGGAGTCACATACTTGCAGGTATGGAGTGTAACAGGTGTGTTGAGATGGTGCTACTACAGTATGTATGATAACCGACGGTGCTACAATCCACCCAAGTGGAGCAGTCTGATGTGTTAAGGGATAGTGTAAGAAGGAACGACCGAGATACGGCGTTCCCCGATTGTTATGCAATAAGTAGGTGGATGACCCGCCAGTAATGTAAGAGTCTGGGGCCCAGCTGGGTAACCCAAAATTCTGTTGTTCTTCTGAGGAAGACCAATTCATGTATATGTTTTTTTACCAGTATGTTTTATAAGGAATAAATCAATTAAGACATGTTATGGTTTCCCCCCTCTTTACCCTCATCGATCTGGTCAATGGAAAACCTAACCCAATGCCTAGTCCACTCTGCCCGCTACCTAACGAGCTACATGCTGTCCAGAGGGGGTCTGGTGGCAGCGACCCTTAGAAGTTAAGATTAGAGTTAAGTTATCCCCTTAAATTTAGTGACCCCAGATCTGGCAGTATAGTGATATATCCATACACTCAAACACCCTCCTATATCACCTTACACAGGAGCATTGTCCTTCTCACTTTTGGCTGCAGCAGTCTTCATCTAGGCATCATCCCCCACATGCCTTCATAGTACATGCTATTTTTTGCATCACATTTTTAACATGCACTCCATTCACCATTGCTTGAGCACACCACCATCCATGCATGAGCCCCCCACTGTACGAGCGCCCGTCCACTATACGAGGCCCCCATCCCCACTGTACGAGGCGCGCCCCCCCCCCCATTGTACGAGCGCCCCTGCACTGTACGAGCGCCCCTCCACCGCCCAATGCTCCTCCTTTCCAACCCTTCACACAAAGTAAGTCCCTCCTCTCGAGTCTTACTTCCAGTAGTTTTAGGGGATGGCCATACTAAGATACATAAGTAATTTACCTAAGAAGGCTGAAGTAACATGCTGGGTGTTACATCTTGCTCAAGGTGTCGGTCACTTCCTCTACATTGGCATTCACGTACGTCAGCTGTCACCTGCAACATGTTTAAAGTTGTAATTTACGTACAATGAAGATTAAACATACAATTTCCATCTAACACCAGACTACATGTACTTATACTGTCCCTAATTGTTTATTTAAATACCTTATCTACAAAAGATCTTATTTTAAGTTGCATTAGTGTTTTAGTTTTCTTGATACCTCAACAACTAACATTTACCACAACAATAGTATAGCCAATCATAACAAGCCTTCATCACCAATACTGCTACACTACTAAATCTCTCCACACTGCTTCATACACAACAGTTTACCACTGTTCACTTACTTAATCCTCCCTCCCTTTCTCCCACCCCTCAAGCCACCTTAGGTATTCCCCTTGACAACTTGGTTGTATTTAGCTTGAATGAAAAACCTTACAAACACACCTGCTCACCCCATATGCCAATACACAAGCCATATTGTCCCCCCCCCACCCTAATTACAACAAGCCACACCCACACAATGTTTAATGATTTCACAAGTCCCACAAGCTTCCCTTGCCTAAATAAAACTCAGTAAGTTGACTTTACCTGTTCTGGCCAGCTTAACCTGAGGAGAAAGTCAGTACAGTACACGATTAGATTTTGAAAAGGAAACTGCAAAGTACGCAAGCTATTGATTTTTAATAATTTAAACAAGTGAAATTTTTTTAGCTTAACTTTCTGAATTCATGATCAGTTAACTTGTGGCAAATTTGGGTTAGTCTAGATTAGTTACATTTAATCTATGTTAGGCTGATTAGGTTAGTTAATTTGTTAGTTAAAACCCACCTACTAACAACCAGCTTTACTTACTATTAATCACATTACTACTACTAATGCTCACTAATACTGTAACTAATTGGCATTTAGTCCTGTACATTTTTATAGCACTTTATTAAGCTTTCCCAAATCTCTACAGCTAATCTTAATTTGACTCCCAGCTCAGTTTATCTAGACACAGCTCTCCAGAGCCCGTTGTAAAATTGCAGTTTCGTCGAATATGCCCTCGTTGTTTAGAAATTCGTTTACCCTGTGTATTTTGGGTCGATTCAATGAAATTTGGCCTTTATTTCCAGGGGAAAGCACCCTCTTTAGAATTATATCCCCCCCCCCCCCCCCCCAAAAAAAAAAAGCATGGAAATCTTTAAAATTCCTTTCTGACATTCTTTGCTCCCTGGTTAAAATAGTGTTAGAAATACTCCAATAAGGAGATCTAAAGGCTGGGGATGGTTAAAAGTCAGGCGTGTACTGGCCGAAACTGAGCCCTCCAACACACACACACACACACAGTCCTCCAACACACACACACACACACACAGTCCTCCAACACACACACACACACAGTCCTCCAACACACACACACACACACACAGTCCTCCAACACATACACACACACACACAGTCCTCCAACACACACACACACACACAGTCCTCCAACACACACACACACAGTCCTCCAACACACACACACACACAGTCCTCCAACACATACACACACACACACAGTCCTCCAAAACACACACACACACACACACACACACACAGTCCTCCAACACACACACACACAGTCCTCCAACACACACACACACACAGTCCTCCAACACACACACACAGTCCTCCAACACACACACACACACACACACACAGTCCTCCAACACACACACACACACAGTCCTCCAAAACACACACACACAGTCCTCCAACACACACAGTCCTCCAACACACACACACAGTCCTCCAACACACACACACACACAAACACAGTCCTCCAACACACACACACACACACACACAGTCCTCCAACACACACACACACACACAGTCCTCCAACACACACAGTCCTCCAACACACACACACACACACACACACACACAGTCCTCCAACACACACACACACACAGTCCTCCAACACACACACACAGTCCTCCAACACACACACACACACACACACACAGTCCTCCAACACACACACACAGTCCTCCAACACACACACAGTCCTCCAAAACACACACACACACACACACACACACAGTCCTCCAACACACACACACACACACAGTCCTCCAAAACACACACACACACAGTCCTCCAACACACACACACACAGTCCTCCAACACACACACACACACAGTCCTCCAACACACACACACACACAGTCATCCAACACACACACACACACAGTCCTCCAACACACACACACACACAGTCCTCCAACACACACACACACACACAGTCCTCCAACACACACACACACAGTCCTCCAACACACACACACACACAGTCCTCCAACACATACACACACACACACAGTCCTCCAAAACACACACACACACACACACACACAGTCCTCCAACACACACACACACAGTCCTCCAACGCACACACACACACACACACACACAGTCCTCCAACACACACACACAGTCCTCCAACACACACACACACACACACACACACAGTCCTCCAACACACACACACACACAGTCCTCCAAAACACACACACACAGTCCTCCAACACACACAGTCCTCCAACACACACACACAGTCCTCCAACACACACACACACACAAACACAGTCCTCCAACACACACACACACACACACACACAGTCCTCCAACACACACACACACACACAGTCCTCCAACACACACACACAGTCCTCCAACACACACACACACACACACACAGTCCTCCAACACACACACACACAGTCCTCCAACACACACACAGTCCTCCAAAACACACACACACACACACACACACACACACACAGTCCTCCAACACACACACACACACAGTCCTCCAAAACACACACATACACAGTCCTTCAACACACACACACACAGTCCTCCAACACACACACACACACACAGTCTTCCAAAACACACACACACACAGTCCTCCAACACACACACACAGTCCTCCAAAACACACACACACACAGTCCTCCAACACACACACACACAGTCCTCCAACACACACACACAGTCCTCCAACACACACACAGTCAGTCAGTCAGTCAGTCACACACACACACACACACACACAGTCCTCCAGAGCCCTCCAACATGCACAGTCAGCCAGGTCCCACACACACACACACCCTCCACTGCCCCAGTGTAGGAGCACAGTGTTGAGTGGTTTATGGGCTGACCATAATAGTCAAGATAATATGTGAAGTAACTCAACTGATGAGGCTGAAGTAACATGCTGGGTGTTAAATGTTGCTCAAGGTTCTGTCACTTCTCCATTGGCCTTCAAGTACACCAGCTGTCACCTGCAACATGCTTAAAGTTGTAATTTACGTAGAATGAAAATTAAACTTGCAACTTCCATCTACAACTACACCACGTGTACTCACTGTCCCCAACTGCTTACATAAACCATTACCTCCACACTAAAACTATAGCATTTTTAGATCTCATGTTGTTCTCCCGACCTCCGTAAAGTGTCATTAATGCAAGAACGAATGTAAGTGTCGCCAAGACCAACACATGTGGTAACTCCAACGAGAACCAGGCCAATAAGGTAAGAAATAAGGGATTCCAACATATGGTGAGAGTCAGTTAGATTAGGTCCGGTTTATGTTTTTATAGGGTTTTTTTTTTTTTTGCATTTTGCATTCGCCGAGCCAATATTTTTTTCGGAAAACGCCTCACCAAAAAAATCTATAAAAAACGACCAATTTCCGACGGAAATGGAGGTCATAACCGATCTAAACACAAATACGCTAATATTATTTTGTTTTACTTTCTAATTGTTGTGTGCACATACAAATGGACCTCTTATCACCAGGAGACAACCAAGGAACCTCCAGGTTACGTTACGTTACGTTGTTAGGTTAGTTATGGTGCTTTTTGGTTGTTGACCAATGGGTTTTTCCGATTGTAAAATCCATGTTTGTCCACTTTTAAAAAATTACCAGGAACCTTAATGTTACGGGATTTAATATATACTGTATTCTGAAACGTCTCGCCCTCTAGCCTAGCCTAGCCTAGCCTATCCCCGCCCCGCCCCGCCCCGCTCCGCCCCCTGCCTCACCTCACGTTGCCCGGCTCCCTACCTCGCCTCACCTCGCCCGGCTCCCTACCTCGCCTCGCCCCGCCCCGCCCCTTCCCTCGCCTCGCCTCGCCCGGCTCCCTACCTCGCCTCGCCCGGCTCCCTACCTCGCCTCACCTTGCCCGGCTCCCTACCTCGCCTCACCTTGCCCGGCTCCCTACCTCACCTCGCCCCGCCAGGCTCGCCCCATCCCTCGCCTCGCCCGGCTCCCTCCCTTGCCTCGCCTCGCCTTACCCAGGCCGGCTGGCTCCCTCCCTCCCTCCCTCCCTTCCTTCCTTCCTTCCTTCCTTCCTTTCTCCCTCCCTCCCTCCCTTCCTCCCTTGACTCCCTACCTCACCTCACCTTGCCCGGCTCCCTACCTCACCTCGCCTCGCCCCGCCAGGCTCCCTGCCTCGCCCCTCCAGGCTCCCTCCCTCCCTCGCCTCACCCCGCCCGGCTCCCTACCTCGCCTCACCCCGCCCGACTCCCTCCCTCCCTCCCTTCCTCCCCTTCCTCCCTACCTCACCTCACCTTGCCCGGCTCCCTACCTCACCTCGCCTCGCCAGGCTCCCTGCCTCGCCCCGCCAGGCTCCCTCCCTCCCTCGCCTCACCCCGCCCGGCTCCCTACCTCGCCTCACCCCGCCCGGCTCCCTCCCTCGCCTCACCCCGCCCGGCTAGAACCCGTAATAAATTGTTTCAACTCCCAGAAATCGTAGCTAAAGAGAAAGCAAAGAACTAGCCAGTAAAAAATACATCTTAATTCCGCAAAAAATACTTATATTTGTGTTAAATCTAATCAATGCGGCGCAGTTTTCAATGGTGAATACAGTGGTGGTGATGAACGTTTGGGGAACTGCGCAGTTGTTGAGTTATGACCACCCGGCTCCCCCATAAGTGTGTTGGGCTTCGAAGCAAGAAATAAAAAATAAATAAAACAGTAATCTAACCCAATCTGGTCATTGTACTCACTTACTGGTTAATTATTACCTAAATACTGATGAACAGTTTACGCTCGTTACTCACTACCGTCTCATAGTTTAGGCTCGTTTGTCATGACTCATTTGGCGGTATATTTGCCTAAAACATTAAGAAATTACTGGTTAGACGTTAGAGAGCCACTTAATATAATACTAAACCATATTAATGTATTTGTTTAAGCTGCACAGTAGGTACCATGGGCCTTAGAGCCCAGTGAAACTTGGGGATACGACCCTATGAGGCAAGTGAACTGTAACAACCGGCCGGCAAGTTTTTTACTTAAATCAGCATTTATTACGCCATAATTAAGTATATTAAACACTACCCAAAAGAATAACCATTTCTCTTGGCCATTTTGACTGTAGGCAGTCGGACAAAAAATTTACACGTATATAAAGGAGACTAGAGGAGCGGCGCTTACCTTCCTGTGATGGGATGATCAGTGGGGGCAGGGGAGGTAAGAGCAGCACGAACAACAGGCTCAGACGCATCGATGCGGGCCTGCACTGCCTCCTGCAGTGGATCTGGAAGTGCCTCAGGGGAGGAAGCTCGTGCCCAGTCCTCCATTAAAGAGCAGGCAAGGGAGGCGGGGTCAGGGTGGGGAGGAGGCCTCCGTCGAGTACCCCGTATAGCATGTTTTATTTATTGATTTTATTTGATTTATTTGTTATCGTCTTCGTTAAAATCTGCTACAAAGTAATTTAAATCTCGCATAGTAACGGTAATATATGAGTGATAAGATAATTATTGAATTGTTGTTTAAGTACCGTAAAGAGTCGTTCCAGTGCTTGTTTGATAGTTTTGTTTTACAGGGATTAGCCCACCCGGGCACAGGTCGCTGACCCACATCGGGGCCTGGGGGGCGGAAACAATAACAATAATAATAATAATAATAATAATAATAAGATAAATTAGAATATAATTGATATACGTCATTATTCTAACATCAACAACGATTTATACGATAGAGAATTAAAAATAAATAAATTTTGGCGACATGGCAACATGTATGGGCAGCTTGCAGAGTTGCCAACTTAGCGACTTTGTAGCTAGATCTAGAGCTTTTTGTTTTTTTCTAGCGACATTTTAGAGCGATTTGCGACTTGTCGCAAATCTAGAGATATCCACAGAAATCTAGCGACTTTCTGGATACTTTTGGACTGTCCATGAAAACTCAGTTTTCCTAATTTCGAGCCATAATATATAGCAACGGGGTTACAGGGACAATACATTTGAAGGGGTTGAACTCATAAATCAACTTGGTCAACGCTTACCTGACAACAGTCGTGTGCTGCAGTCTATTTCTTTTCTGAGTGCCGATGAATGCTTGAAGCCTATTAAATCAGATATACTTGGTTTGGCACACTTATTTACAGAAGATTCCAGCACCCTTACCAAGATTGATTTCCAGTGGAAAAAACTGCATCACACAATCTGGACAGAAACATCTAACACCCTAAAATTGTGGTCACAAGTGGCAAATGACAGAGAGGCGACAGGTGAAAACCCTTACCATGATCTGGCTGATGCACTCGCTGCCTTATCTCTTCCCCATTCAAACGCAGATGTAGAGCGGCACATTTAGTAATATGAACCTTGTGAAATCAAAATTGCGCAACAAAATGAAACTATCGACATTAAAGGCAATTCTTACAATAAAGTATGGGTTAAAAAGACAGAACACCTGTTGTGCAAGTTATGAACTTCCTAGTGATATTTTAAGAAAGATAGGGACTGTGGAGGCATACAGTTACAAGAGAACCTGAACCAAGCACTTCACATGCTTCCAGCTCTACAGTTGTTCACACTGCCGACGACTACGAAGAGGACTGGGATGCAATTACTATTGAATAATAGGTAAGTGTGCACATTAAACTTTAAAAAAATAATATTTTTATTTTTACACAGTGCATTTTATTTATACTCCGTCCATTATAGTCGGCATTATGAAAATATAATTTGCATCAAATTCCTGAAGGGGGGGAATAATAGCTAGCGACTTTCCATGGAAGATTTAGCGACATTTAGCTACTTTTAGGTACCAGCCTAGCGACATTTGAAAAAATCCGAGTTGGCAACCCTGAGCTTGACAGCTACAACGTCACTCGCTGGTCGTGTTCGGTACGGGATCTAGTGGACCTGTGCATTATTCCTTCACTTTTGACAATTTCCTTAAAACTTATAATAATAATAATAATAATAATTAACGGTTTATTGAAAGAGCTTGGCAGCCAGAAGGCTGAAAATATACAGTTACATATTTGGGGAATGGGTCACGAATTACAAATAATATACAAGTAACATAAGTGACACAAATAAGACATATAATAACTAGATGGGGAAAAGCTCAGACTACAGTTCATTTCAACATAGTGACTGATATAAGTGGAAGTGTTCGGTGTTGTGAAGTGCTGGAGGGCCCGTAACGTGAAGTGTTGTGTTAATATATGGGAAATATTGGTTAAAAGGTGAAGTGACTCGATGAGAGAGGATATTTGTCACTGATGCCAAGTGAAGTGTTATGGCCCCATAACTTGATTGGATTAATGGAAATAAATAGTGTTAACGGAGGTAGTGAACCTAATTGAAGGTTAAAGAAAAATTCACGCGTGGAATCCCTTTTTCTAGTGAACATTAATAGTACGACGAGGTACCGGAGTGAATTTTCCAAGTGTCCTTTTTGAAGTGAAGTCAATTAAAACATGTGGGAACCACAAGAGTATTCACCACAGTTAACTACACCAGGACTTGAGTCACCCTCCGCCAGGAATTTAAATTAAAGTATGATTAAAACTTTGGTTTAGTTAATGTTATGCCATGTATTACAATTGGCAGACAGAGCTATTAAAATTGTTATGGGTTAATACGTCTGACTCGCCGCTACCCCTAGCAACAACATCAAATACAATATCATATCAGTACACTTTACATTCAGAAACATTAAGAAAATCTAACATTAAACCTTACCAACGTATACCAACACACACAGTAGGTTTAGGTCTGGTTTTGTTGGGGTTTTTACTCATGTGTATAACGAAAAACCGTCCCTGCCTATTAGGTTCATGGACGTGAAGGTTATGAATGGATAATAATCACAGTTTTACATTAGACAAAATTATGATTATCTAAGGACGATGAAACGGGCTGTGATTATGGAATTTTTCGTTGAATTACTATCCTGAACTTATATTGAACTTGTGGCAAACATTAAGAGTCTGAGCTTTTATTGACCGCTACACCTATGGTTAACGAGTGAGTTTCTTTATAGAAAGTTGATATATTTAACTGAAGGGATGAAGGTCGCTACGGTGGCTGAGGTGTAACCACGGCTCGTTCAACAGAGCGAGTTTCTTCATCACATTGTATCCAACTAATTATTAGTTTGGTCTTAAAAACCGGTGTGTGTTGTTAAAGTAATGATTATAACTTACTACAGGGGCACTTTGAACTCAGTTTTCGTCGATTATTTTTAGAATGTGACTTGAATGTACCTGTAGTTTAACGGAGTGTTCAGGTGTTTGAGATGAGTAAAAAATGTTCTGGATTTACTGAGGTCACGATATGTAGTCTGTAGGCTGGTCGCTTCGGGGTGGTAAAAGTCTCAGGAAAGTAGCTTTGATATTATCGGAAAACGAATCACGGAGAACAGGTAAATTTTGATATGTATCACTTAGTGTTTTATTTAATTTTAAAATCAAACTTTAACCATTAATGATTTCTGTCAGGTTGTTGGAGAGACGAGGGCACTGGGGCCACCAAGTACTTGTTGTTTATTCTCAGCCTCAATACCAAGCCCGTTAGATACAAGCAACGTAAACAAGATCCATGGACAGTCCCGGATTATCCATTAGGCACAGTTGTCTTAAGGGTCAAGGCTGTACTTGACCTAAAGAGATAAACAAATGGAATTATTGGATCAAAAGCTCCGCCATGTTTACATCTGAGTCAAATGAAAACTGAAATAATTATTATTTTTTACTTAAATTATTAACAATTATTATCTATCAATCAATTATCTTATTACTTATAATAACAAATAATTTCTAATTAATTAATGACTTAACTTATTTTTATAAATTACATTTATTAGATATTAACTACAACGCTTACTTGATCATAATAACAAAGGGACCAATTATATAAACGTATTTTTCAATTAATTTTCTTATTTTTTAAAGTATTTTTACAACACAAATACAGTGTTAGGACAGGCCAGGAATCCAATGCTCTGTTTGTTCATTTGAGGGATAACAAGCATTGCATTGACTGGGATAATGCCTCCTCAATATTACCATGTAATTCAATTGATAGTAGGAACATCATAGAATTTAGTCTTGTTAAACATACAGAAACATTCAACATGAATTTGAGTAACGGCATGTACAAGCTGGACAATTTTGTAATTAAGAAGATTTGTAACCAGGTGAGAAGGCCGGGTCACCTGACCATCTGACCTGACCACCAACCGTTGTGTGCTATTTAAAGATTAGTAGGGTCATTACCTAATACCTGACCATTGTGGACCTGGTCTCACCCTCCTCTGTATATATACACCTTGGTTTGTATTTCTCTCTCTAGTCTGTACTCACCCCTGAAGATGTGAATTACACGAAAGCGCTTGGGAACTTCGTGTTTTCTTCTTTCCTTGTGGTTATCAGCATATATATATATATATATGTATATATATATATATATATATATATATATATATATATATATATATATATATATGTATATATCATGTAGATCCACAAAGAAAACGTGGATAAGATAAATCTTGATAAAAAAATTGAGAGAGAAATAAATGGATCCCTTCCATTCCTTGATATCCTTATCATGAGAAATGGCCAAAACTACAAATTTAAGATATACAGAAAGCCCACACAGGTAGACAGTTTCATACACTTTTTATCGAATCACCTGGAGTCTACCAAAATGTCAGTTTTTTCTGCTATGTTCTTAAGATGTCTGCGTATTTGTGACTGAATTTATTGACGATGAATCGAAACATATTCGTTCCATTGCACAGAAACTTGGGTATCCTTCTGTGTTTGTTGATCGTTGTTTTAAAAGGGCTAAATAATCCTTTCATTCCTCTCAAACCAGACAAATTCCTACACTTAAGAATATTCTGACTCTGCCCTATCGTAATGAATTTGTCCCGTTAGTTCGGTCCCTAAAGCTGCTAAATATTAATGTTGTTTTCATGTATGACTCAACCATTACCAATATGTTAATAAGAAATAGCAAGTGTAATAGCAAATGTAATTGTAATTATGTAGGACAGACAGGAAAAACACTGCAGCTCAGAATCAAACAACACCTTAGCAGTGCCCTGTTGGTTCATGTTAGGAGTAATAATCATCCCATTACTTGGGGGAAAAAGCTTAGAAGTATTCAAATCATCTTGTGTCACAGGAAGACTTCTGGTTGAAGCTAGTTTGATTAAGGAATTAAAATCAATAAACCTTAGTGATGGTCACTTCAAAACTGATAATATGTTACATAAATTTATCTCTACACCCTCCTACACATCCCTATACCCTCCTACACATCCCTATCCATCCTTCCACACCTTCGGCACCCTCTTTACACCCTCCTACACATCTCTACACCCTCCTACACATCCCTACACCCTCCTACACATTCCTATCCATCCTTACACACCTTCAGCACACCCTTTACACCCTCCTACACATCTCTACACTCTCCTACACATCCCTATCCATCCTTACACACCTTCGGCACCCTCTTTACACCTTCCTACACATCTCTACACCCTCCTACACATCTCTACACCCTCCTACGCATCCCTATCCATCCTTACACATCTTCAGCACACTCTTTACACCCTCCTACACATCTCTACACCCTCCTACACATTTAAAGAATTTTTAAAACTAGCTTTAAATGATTATTTGTTTTTATTTAATAACAAAGCTTTAAACAATGTGATGGTGTTGCTATGGGTTCACCTTTAGGTCCCACGTTGGCCAACGCTTTCCTCTGTCACCACGAGAAGCTTTGGCTTCCCGAATGTTCCCCCCAATTTAAGCCTTTGTTCTATCGTCGGTATATTGATGACACTTTTTTAATTTTCAGATCATTTGATCACGTCCCTATGTTCCTAAATTATTTAAATTCGAAACATGGCAACATCAAATTTACTTGTGAATTGGAAGAGGAAAATATTCTTCCATTCCTTGATGTTAATATCCACCGTCTTCATAACAGTTTCGAGACAGCCTTATACAGAAAACCAACTTTCACTGGTTTGAGTTCAAAATTTTCATCTTTTATTCCTCTTCATTACAAACATAATCTAGTACGTACTCTTACCAACAGAGCCTTCAATATCTGTTCAAGCTATTTCCACTTGGACATTGAACTAAAATACATAAAGTAACTACTCTTTAATAATGGCTTCCCAAAGAGATTTACAGACACTTACATTGGCAAAACCCTAATTAGGTTTTTTAGTCCCACACAGCCTCAAATACACACTGTCCCTAAATATTCTATCTCACCATCCCGTACACAGGCCCACTCAGTTTCACCCTTAGAAATAAACTTAAGAAGCTTTTCAATGAATTCTATCAAAAAATTTCTCTTAGACTAGTCTTTAAAACCCAGAGTTGAATTAAAAAATTCTTTAAAATTAAAGACACCATACCCACACACCTGCAATCCTCAGTTGTTTATCAATTTACGTGTGCTAGCTGTAGGGCAGCATATATAGGTAAAACTAAAGACATTTGATAACTTTTGGATAGGTTTAGATTTGCCTCTTAAGCAGTTTTCATGATTTTTTTTTGTCCATCACCATATTTGTATTTTATTCATCAAAGGAAATGTACTGTTGAATAAAGGGAAGAAAACAGCGATATATGCCTCTTGGGTGAGACTCGATAGTGACTGAGTTAATACATTACATTGTTTAATACATCAATAAAATTGTTTCAGTTAGCCTTACCACTACCTCGGCAACCACAACATAATTGTGTTTTGTAATCCTTATTATGTAGAGATGTTAAATATTGGTTGTGTTAGTACTATGATTCATAAAGCAGCCTGTTTAATGGACGCACATACAGCCTATATCTAATACAATATTGTTTTGTTTTACAGAAAGGGGTTAAGGTAAGTGCAAGTTACCTGTTTGAGCTTAGCCGATTAACGTAACATCCAGAATTAAATGTCATCATTATTATTATTATTAGTATTATTTTTAATTTGAGTTTCTAGAGTATTACAGGTCCGTAAACCACATATTTGTGATTTGTTGACCCGTGAGCCATGATGTGTCAGGGGAGGATATTAGATGTTCTCTGTAGTGTACTAACACCTGCCCCGCCAGTGCTGGAAACGTATAACGGTGCCAACTTCAGGCAGTGAGACACACTGAGGCTTATTACAGTGAAATGTTCAGCTTTAGGGATCAGTTCTACTAACAAGGTCTGTGTTGTGTTGTAGTCGACACAGATGAGTAGTATTTTTATGTCACTTTACCTCAAGATGCAAAGAAGACAAAGTGAAGAAACAGCAACAAAGTTTGGAAGAAAAGGACTGAGACTACATCCGCCTAACACACATAAGGTAAACTATTTGTTTTGTGTTTACATAACTGAAGGGTGAAGCATTTTATTCACTTGAA
>CAUDMG010000558.1:0-48514 GCA_958450375.1 Homarus gammarus | reverse complement strand
TCCCTCCAACACTACAAACACAATCCAATAATGGTACACCAGTATGCGCACCTCTTAACTTGAACTTAAAACACTACTCTGGGGAATAAAAGTTATACATGATATAAAAATTATTAGAACCTCAGGCAACAATAAATTTGAAGTATTAAGAACTGTTCCGTGCACACATGAAACAGGCCTTAAAGGCTTTCACACAATAATATCAGTCACTTAGGTACCAAAAAAAGATATTAACTACTCTACAATGAATAGGCCTTAAGGGCACTCAACAAAATTATATGTCACTGAGGAATGGTAATAAAAATGAGAAATTAAATACTCTACAATGAATAGGCCTTAAGGGCACTCAACAAAATTATATCAGTCACTGAGGAAATGGTAATAAAACATGAAATTAAATACTCTACAATGAATAGGCCTTAAGGGCACTCAACAAAATTATAGCACCCCAACGGATGCACACTTCCTAACCTAACCTAACCACTACTCTGGGGAACAAGGTTATACCTGAGATCAGAATTATGAAGAACAATCAGAGGCATTAAAAGAATCAAATCACAGTATCACTCTGGTTCCACTTGATGGCACAAACATTCAAAACAATATTATCAAAATTATCTAGAAACTATTAAACTACACCCGTAATAAGGGAGGGAAAATGTTCCTCCAGGTATCTCCTAGAGACCTAGACTCACGGTCTCAGTGTGTGACCATTAGTCTACTCAGATAGCCTCAGTGTACTCCCAGTGCGTCCATAAAGCGGACGGGAGTGAGCCAATCAGACCTTGTACAGTTGAGAGAAGCTTTAGCGTCCCGTGTCGTTTAGTTGTCGGGAGCACTCGTTCACTCAAGAGATCCTTTGCTACCCCGCTAAACAGTGACAGGCCTACTTTGATCGGTCCAATGGCGACAATCGCCACCCTCAATCCTCAACGGCAGTCTCAAACGGCAGTCAATCTCAGGTCAACTCCAGTCAACTTCAGTCAAGTGGGTTCTCACGGAAACCCTGAAATGAACTCACTGTTAGCTCTAGTTTACTTTATCACTGCCCTATCTAACCCTGTCTGAGATCGAATGAGACTTACTTGTTATACTGCAATATTTCAGCACAGGTGACTAGGCCACGTGACTATTTCTGGGACAGACGCGCAGAGACGTCTTGTTTGTGTGAGTGCTATCCGGGACTGAGAGAGAGGCCGCTTCGTGTCCTCTCAAGGCGTTAGCTTAGGCCTACGTGACCTATTTTCCGCCTAACTAATAACTCCTTGGGACACCCTTTAACATTATTCAGACTGCTAAACGATCTATAATAATTTCAAATTCAATAATAGTCCCTTAACTTCATGAATCGCATCATTATTAATCCGGTAAATTACATTTAATATCATATAGGCCTAGTTCCGCAATCTCCCACTATGTGCGGGGAGCGCTCTCTTCCCTCAGACGACCTTGAACGCTCAGTACCGCTAATGGCGGGGCATTCGAAATTACTCTGAAATTTCTGAATATTACAATCGACCCCCCTAAAAAAAGACAGCACTGTCCTCATGTGCTGAGAAGACCATTCATACGACCCCCCTAAAATTTGTTCTAAGAAACTGCATCTTACCCCTTTTGCTAAACGCAGCATTCCCGTCTTCTCTTCTCTCCTGCTAACACTCGACCCCCCTAAAAGAAAAACAGCACTGCCCTCATGTGCTGAGAGAACAACTTAGACCCCACCTTCAACTCTGTACTATTCCACTCACAGCTAACAACTCCATTTCTTCCCCATTTCTTCCTAGCCCAACTCATAACCAACCAGAACATCACGCTCCCCTTTTGCCTGGCCCTTAACTAGAGAACCAATGTCAAAATTAATACCAGCCCAAACAAACATGCTCTCCTTTGCCTGGCCCTTGAACTAAGAGGAACCAGTGTCAAACCAATACTCAGTCCAAAGCAAACGTGCTCTCCTTTTGCCTGGTCCTTGAACTAAGAGGAACCAGTGTCAAAACAATACACAGTCCAAAACAAACATTCTCTCCTTTTGCCTGGCCCTTGAGCTAAGAGGAACCAGTGTCAAAAAAATACTCAGTCCACGTCTCCGAACCTCATGCCGGCAGACCAACCCTCTGACAATGTACCAGTCCATGTTAGTGAGGCCCTGGACATTACAACTGTACTCTCAATCCCGCTCATGACAGCAACCACTACTCAACGCACATCTCTGACCTAACCATCTCTCCAATCCCCCCTGCCCTACTCACAACTCCTCCAACTCACCCTCGACAACCTGCCCCTTCTCATTACCCTGCAACCTAAACTGTAATTTGTCGGCTTCGTCTTTCAGTTGCAGGCTCGATCGACCTCTCTGAACTACTTCTCCATCTCGTTCATCTGGAGTGGGGGCTCCTCGTCTTCCTCCTCAGATTCATCCATCGCTGGGTCTCCCGGATGCCTTAGGGTTGGAGCAGCCTTCAAGTTGCTTCGGTTTTCCACTCTCGCTTCCAGGTCTTCTTCCCCACTGGGCGCAATGCGATATAAACCAGGCCTTGGATTTAGGACCTCAACAATGTGCCATCTCGTATCAAACCAATGGTTTTGCAGCTTACACCGGCCTATTTTTACATTGTTCCTCAGCAAAACCTCCTGGCCCACTTCCCAGCTACTCTCGTGGGCTTTCTCTTCTCTTTTTCTTCTATTTATTTCCTTACGTCTCCGAACATTGATCTCCACTGCTTCCTGCAATCGTCGTTGCCGGTCTCTAATCACCATCACCCACTCATCTACCGGCTCTGGGTCAAGTTCCGGCCTAAGGTCAAACGGCAGGTTTGGTTCTCTCCCGTAAAACAACAGGAATGGGGAAAACCCTGTCGTGGCATGCGGAGTCGCGTTGTATTGTGACACCACTGCCTGCAGATGCTCTGGCCACCTATTCTTTTCCTCTGCCTCGAGGGTGGCCAGCAGACCGTGCAGGGTTCGATTGAACCGTTCCACCATGCCATTTCCCTGTGGGTGATATGCTGACGTCCTTATTTTCTTCACCCCAAAGGTGGCACAAGTTTGTCGGACCAATGCACTGCCAAAATTCCTTCCCTGATCGGTCAACAGTCGCTCAGGTGCACCCACTGCCAGGAAGATTCGATTCACCAGGATCTTTGCAATCGTCGAGGCTTTCTGGTCTTTGGTGGGAAAGGCCCAAGTGTAACGACTGTATATGTCAACCATTATCAGGACATTCTCCAATCCTTGCCGCTTGTCCAGCAAGGTGAAATCTGCGGCCAGTGTCTCTAATGGTTTGGCAGCTTCAATCGTCCCTACATGCAGTTGGGGTTTCGGCACTTCATCTTTTGCTACTCCACACCTCTCGCAGCTGGCTATGTAGTCTCGCACTGTTTCTCCCATGCCTGACCAGAACCCTCGCTCCTGCACCAGCGACAGGGTGCGATCTCGCCCCTGATGGCCAAACTCGTCGTGGCAGGCTCTAGTCAAAGCCTCCTGCAAGTTTGGAGTTAACACTGGCACCTCCCTCCATAGATTCTTCCCTTCGGGTCTTCTATGCCAAACAACATCTTCTCTTACTATCAGGGATTTCCTAGCTCGGTACATCTTGCGGAAATCATCATTTTGGAGCCTCGAACCTCATCTTCAGCTTCCCGTTCTTCGTTTTCTTCCTTTTCTGTTTCTGTCCATTTCCCTTCATCTTCATCGTCTCCCTCCGCATCCTCCACAGGTCGTGGACTCTCATTTTCACCCTGATTTCAGAGATAGTGGGGACAGTGGCCTTCCTATACACATCCAGTACCTTCTCAGTCACCTTGTTGGTGGCATCCATATAATCAAAAGCATTTGTTCTTCTCCTTAACCTCTCGTTTTCTGCTTCATAAGCCAGGGCACTTCCAACTTCCTTGTTCAGAGGCAACTTGTTAGATGGCAGAGGCATCCGAACCCCGAACACCTTATCGTTACCCTGGCGCAACTGAGTGTTGCTAATCTTAGGACGACCCATCTTGGTGGCGGCCCTTTGAACTAACTGCAAAACAACACAGAAAAAACAACTTTCAGCACTTCGATATCACCACCTATTGAACAATATTTTATTCAAAAGTACGGACTGAGATTTTGTCCTTAACTGTCCAAGTCAAGCTACTTGGGCTGAATTCGTTGATCAGTCCTGGGACGAATATTACCAACGGCTTGAATTGATTCCGTGGAATAAATTCAGGGCATTCCCGTCCAGGGAGCCTCAACAAACTCTGTAAATATTGCCATTGGCCTGCCATTGGCACATATACGGAGTTTGGTAATGTTCCATGAGCGGGAATGTCCCGAATTCATTCCACGGAATCTATCCACGCCGTTGGTAATATTGGGCCCTGGTTTTCGAAATATACGTATGTGGTGACTTGCAGCAAAAATATCGGCATAATTTGTAGCGCATTGAGTTGTAAAACAATAGCATATTATGAACCAGTGTACACAGTAGTCGAATAATCCAATTCAATAACTTGATTTTAACAGGTTGTGCCACATTGCCAGTCCCTTTATTATTTACAGTTTTTTCGCGCTTTTCATGCTAAACCCAAAAGTATCCACAAACCTTCTAATGCAATGATGTAAAAAACTCAAACATATTCGGAAGTAGCGTGGCCGATAGACAAATAATCCAACCCAAGCAATTAGATTTTGAAAACTTTTGCAAAACTGTCACTCCCTACAGGACATCATACAACAAATGAATAAGGAGACCATCAGGAAGCTAGAAGAAGCTGACCGGCGTCTCACTGACCAGGTAAGTGAGATTAAAAGAAGCTTGGAATTCTCGCAAGGGGAAATAAGTCACTTACAAGCAAAGTTGAACGTTGAAGCTAAAGAGAACCGAACACTCAAGACCCAAGTTCAACAGCTAAGTGAGAAGAATTCCAAGCAAAAAACGGAACTAACGACAACAGCAGACCGGGTGGATTATGTGGATGACATAGGGCGGCGAAACAAACTCAGGATTGCAGGAGTCCCTGAAGATATCCACGAGAACTGGGAGTCATCCCAACGCATAATTTCACGCCTGCTGAATGAACATTTTAAACTTCCTGAAGTAAAGTTTGATCGTGTTCAACGCGTCGGGAAACCCAACTCCTCTCGCCCCCGCGACATCATAACAAAATTGTCATCCACCTCTGACCGTGACAAAGTGTTTTATCAACGCAGTAAACTGAAAGGCACCACTATCTTCGTCAACGAGGATCTCTCCCCAGGTACGACTAAAGCCCGTCTACAGCAAATGGACCAGTTTAAAGAAGCCAGGAAACAAGGGAAACACGTGACGTTCAATCATAAAACCCTTGTTGTGAGGGATCGGGCAAGTGGACACCCGCCCACTCACCCACCCGCTGTACCAACCCCCCCAAGCCCCTCGAGAACCCCCTCCCCTCTGAGGGGGAACCAGCCACTGTCGCTATCACCTGAGGAGTTTCCCCCCCTGCCGGCTAACTCGAGTACTACACGTCTATCTTCTGTGGTGGAAACCAGCAACCCTCAAAACCGAGTGACAGGCGCATCTCCTACTCTATCTGGGAATCACCCTCAACAGTACCGGTCATTCTAATTCTGTTGGTTGTGAGTACGTTACCTCCCCCCCCCCCCCTATTATAATTTTCATAATCTTCCTTTTTCACACCTCAGTGACCTTGAGTTTTTACTGTTCCTTAATCGGTATCAATGTTCCTACAATGTTTCCTTAGATGTGCTAGATCGTATGTGTTACACCCCATTTACCCATGGTGTCGACACAATACTCCCTCATATCGATCCTGATGTCTTTCTACAAAACTCACTGGGTTACACCAACCCCAACTGTAACTATTACTTTCCTGACTCTCCCGAGTTTAGTTCTAGTCTTATACTACCTCATACCTTCTCCTTGATTAGCCATAACATCAGCAGTATTCCCCTTCATCTAGATACCGTTTTAGATCAGTGTTTATCTTCTATTGCCCACAAATTTTATATACTTGGGTTCTGTGAAACCAAACTCACCAACGATATTGAACATTTGTATAACATTGCTAATTATAATAGACACTGCGTCAACACGTCACGACACAGTGGTCGGTGTCGCCCTATATGTTGATATCAAGTATAACGCTTCTGTAATAGACGATTTAAAGGTTCAGGAGGAGTACATGGGGAGTGCTTTCATTGAATTACGTAATGACACACGAAATATCCTAGTTGGAGTAATCCACTGAAAACCCCACACTAATGTAAGGAATTTTCTTGATAAATTTTCGGAGCTTATCACTATCAAAAGTTCAGAGAGGAAACGTTGCTACATTACAGGATATTTCAACCTTGATCTATTAAAATCAGAAACCGACACCTCAGTATTCCTTTTTGCTACCTGTCATTCTAAACTCTTCTTCAACACTATAACCAAACTCACTAGAGTAACTGCCACCTCTGCCACTGTGATAGATCATATCTGGACTAACAACACTCCTAACAATCTTGCAAGTGGAATTATTTATAACAATATCTCAGATCACTTCCCAGTTTTTGCCATGTATAAAATAGCCACAAGACCTGAAAAGTCTAGTAGAGTCTCAATACAATACAGAGACTACTGCACAGACAACATGTTCCTTTTTTAAAACAACCTAATGAATGCTAACTGGGATCTTGTCTATGCCTCCGACAACCCTAACGTGAACAGCTGCAACTTCTCTTGCATCTTGAATGCTTGCTTTGATAAATGCTTCCCCCTCAAGACTAAGTCAGTGAAAACTGTATCCATTTCCAAACCCTATATCACAAGCGAAATTGAGACAATGATATAAGAAAAACACAAACTCCAAAGGAAATTTGCAAAAAGACCCATAACTTTCGGTGATGCTTACCGAAGTATCAGAAATTGAGTAACTTAAGCATTTAGAAATGCCAGACGTAGCTATTATACAAATAAGCGCCAGTCAGCATCAGGATACGGTAAGAAAACCTGGAATGTCATAAATTCTATTCAGAACAGGAACACTCAGACTTCGGCCTTCCACTCAACTTTTATGATAAATGATTCAGTTGTAACGGAATCCTCCCTCATTTCCAACCACTTCAATGAATATTTTATTAATGTTGGCAAAAATCTTGCAGAGAGCATCCCTGATAACCATGAGGAATTTAGAGCCGACCTGCAAAACAGACAGCAAAATGAGCTGTTCTGATCCTCTGTCACAGCAGATGAATTACTGGCCATCACCTGGAAACAACAAACAGAGTCAACTGTAGACAATTCGTGTTCAGGAAAGGGAAGTCCACCGCAACAGCGATAGCCCTAGCATGTGAAAACATAGCCAGTGCCGCGGCCAGTGGTAGACAATGTAATCTAACTCTCCGGGATGCAGCGAAGGCATTTGACAAAGTCTGGCACGACGGTCTAAAATATAAGATCCTCCAACTTGGACTTCCCACCAACATTGAAAAGTTGCTTTGCAACTTTCTTGACGGCAGAAATGCCAGACAGAGGGTAGGACAACACACAGGAGAGACCTTCCCACTCATGAGTGGAGTCCCTCAGGGCAGCGTCCTCTCCCCCACCCTATATATTATCTACACTAGTGACGCTCCGCCTACCACTAGAATTGGTAACGAAAATATTATGTATGCAGATGACATCACTCAAATAACAACACATCAAGGAAAATCGCGAGCGCTACAGGCCGACAACACCAGGCGGGAATTAGAAAGGGTAAATAATTACGAAAAACAATGGAAATTCCAAACCAGTCTCCCGAAATTCACAGTGATACCCTTATGTAGAAGGAAAACCCATCCATTAGTAACCAATAATGCCCAGATAAAATACAAAAGCAGAGGGACCCCCCCTGGGCCTGCATATATCCACGACAGGTTACTCCCATCATGTCCACACCAGGAAGGAAAAAGCAAGAAGAGAGCTGAGAAAACTCTACCGCTTTAAAGCGCTTCCTGAGAAAACAAAACTCCGCCTAGTGACATCATTCATCACACCGATATTAACTTACCCAGCAATACCTCTTCATACTATGAGCACCGCTCAAATATTAAAATTACAGTTGGTTCAAAATGAAGCCCTAAGAATCGTCACAGGCGAAAGATACCCTTTCACCAGAACCACAGCCGAGATACATAGAGACCTGAGAATGAAACCCATCAACCATGAGCTGCACACCCTGGCCAGCAGAATCTGGCAAAAGATAGAACGATCAGAGCAAGAACTCCTTCAAAGACTCCCACCAGATAACAACAGCAACCATACATGGTTCCCAGAAAGTTACCAAATCTCAAAAGGTCCATTACCACCCCGGATCTACACGGCCAGGCAATAGACAACCTCCCTAGACCAACATCCGCCAGTAGGGTCGGCGGAATATGAAATAAGGCCCATAAAACACCCATGTATGGGATGGGGTAGGATGTCTAGTGCCTGTACCGACAGACAATAATTAACCCATGACACAACCCTAACACACTATTAGCTTAGCTTGGCGGTCAGCCCGCCCTCTCTTACCTCCTCCTAAACTGCCTCAATTTCCGAACTATAACTTCCTTCCCCCACCTCTAATCTTCTTTCACCCCCCCTTTCTCTAACAAAAAAAAAAAAAAAAAAAAAAAAAAAAAAAAAAAACCCGCTTCCACATTGCCAGCTACTCAGCCCTCACTAGCTCCAATGTGGCTAAGTTGGCTGCGCGAATCAAACATTCAAATTTCACGAAACAACAGCTGACTGATGTGATAATGGGAGTCCAACGGGCTCTCATACAGGACATCATACAACAAATGAGTAAGGAGACCATCAGGAAGCTAGAAGAGGCTGACCGGCGTCTCACTGACCAGCTAAGTGAGATTAAAAGAGGCTTGGAATTCTCGCAAGGGGAAATAAGTGACTTACAAGCAATGTTGAACGTTGAAGCTAAAGAGAACCGAACACTCAAGACCCAAGTTCAACAGCTAAGTGAGAAGAATTCCAAGCAAAAAACGGAACTAGCGACAACAGCAGACCGGGTGGATTATGTGGATGACATAGGGCGGCGAAACAACCTCAGGATTGCCAGAGTCCCTGAAGATATCAAAGAGAACTGGGAGTCATCCCAACGCAAAATTTCACGCCTGCTGAATGAACATTTTAAACTTCCTGAAGTAAAGTTTGATCGTGTTCAACGCGTCGGGAAACCCAACTCCTCCCGCCCCCGCGACATCATAACAAAATTGTCATCCACCTCTGACCGTGACAAAGTGTTTTATCAACGCAGTAAACTGAAAGGCACCACTATCTTCGTCAACGAGGATCTCTCCCCAGGTACGACTAAAGCCCGTCTACAGCAAATGGACCAGTTTAAAGAAGCCAGGAAACAAGGGAAACACGTGACGTTCAATCATAAAACCCTTATTGTGAGGGATCGGGCAAGTGGACACCCGCCCACTCACCCACCCGCTGTACCAACCCCCCCAAGCCCCTCGAGAACCCCCTCCCCACTGAGGGGGAACCAGCCACTGTCGCTATCACCCGAGGAGTTTCCCCCACTGCCGGCTAACTCGAGTACTACACGTCTATCCTCTGTGGTGGAAACCAGCAACCATCAAAACCGAGTGACAGGCGCATCTCCTACTCTATCTGGGAATCACCCTCAACAGTACCGGTCATCCTAATTCTGTTGGTTGCAGCACTTGTGAGTACGTTACCTCCCTCCCCCCCCCCACTATTATAATTTTCATAGATCTTCCTTTTTCACACCTTAGTGACCCTGAGTTTTTACTGTTCCTAAATCAATATCAATGTTCCCACAATAATGATACTAGTGTCATTCCCTTAAATGTGCTAGATCGTATGTGTTACACCCCATTTACCCATGGTGTCGACACAATACTCCCTCATATCGACCCTGATGCAATTTCTACAAAACTCACTGGGTTACACCAACCCAAACTGTAACTATTACATTCCTGACTCTTCCAAGTTTAGTTCTAGTCTCCTACTACCCCATTCCTTCTCCTTGATTAGCCATAACATCAGCAGTATTCCCCTTTATTTAGATACCGTTTTAGATCAGTGTTTATCTTCTATTGCCCACAAATTTTATATACTTGGGTTCTGTGAGACCAAACTCACTAACGATATTGACCATTTGTATAACATTCCAAATTATAATAGACACTGCGTCAACACGTCACGACACAGGGGTGGCGTCGCCCTATATGTTGATATCAAGTATAACACTTCTGTAAGAGATGATTTAAAGGTTCAGTAGGAGTACATGGAGAGTGTCATCATTGAATTACGTAACAACACACGAAATATCCTAGTAGGAGTAATCTACAGAAGACCCACACTAATGTAAGGAATTTTCTTGATAAATTTTCGGAGTTTATTACTATCATAAGTTTAGAAAGGAAACATGGGTACATTACAGAAGATTTCAACCTT
This sequence comes from Homarus gammarus, assembly GCA_958450375.1. Lineage (NCBI taxonomy): Eukaryota > Metazoa > Arthropoda > Malacostraca > Decapoda > Nephropidae > Homarus > Homarus gammarus. The sequence goes on along the minus strand of CAUDMG010000558.1, from coordinate 38,076 downwards.
GATCTATTAAAATCAGAAACCGACACCTCAGTATTAGACCTTCCTGCTACCTGTCATTCTAAACTCTTTTTCAACACTATAACCAAACCCACTAGAGTAACTGCCACCTCTGCCACTGTAATAGATCATATCTGGACTAACAACACTCCTAATAATCTTGCAAGTGGAATTATTTATAACAATATCTCAGATCACTTCCCAGTTTTTGCCATGAATAAAACAGCCACAAGACCTGAAAGGTCTAGTAGAATCTCAATACAATACAGAGACTACTGCACAGACAACATGCTCCTTTTTTAAAACAACCTAATGAATGCGAACTGGGATCTTGTCTATGCCTCCGACAACCCTAACGTAAACAGCTACAACTTCTCTTGCATCTTCAATGCTTGCTTTGATAAATGCTTAACGCTCAAAACTAAGTTTAAGAATACTTTATCCATTTCCAAACCCTATATCACAAGCGAAATTGAGATAATGATAAAAGAAAAACACAAACACCAAAGGAAATTTGCAAAAAGACCCATAACTTTCGGTGATGTTTACCGAAGTATCAGAAATTGAGTAACTTAAGCAGTTAGCAATGCCAGACGTAACTATTATACAAATAAGCTCCAGTCAGCATCAGGCGACAGTAAGAAAACCTGGAATGTCATAAATTCTATTCAGAACTGGAACACTCAGCCTTCGGCCCCCCACTCAACTTTTATGATAAATGATTCAGTTGTAACGGAACCCTCCCCCATTGCCAACCATTTCAATTAATATTTTAGTTATGTTAGGAAAAATCTTGCAGAGAGCATCCCTGATCACCATGAGGAATTTAGAGCCTACCTGCAAAACAGACAGCAAAATCAGCTGTTCTTATCCTCTGTCACAGCAGATGAATTACTGGCCATCATAAAAATGTCCAAAGATGCAGCAGCAGGCGAAAACAATATACCAACGAGAATCATTAAGAATGTAGCCCACTTATTACTACCTGTTCTCCTACACATTTGTAACTCCTCCTTCACTAGTGGTGTCTTTCCGGAAAAACTGAAAATTGGTAAAGTTCACCCAGCATATAAAAAATATGGTGACAAAGGTCTCTTCAAGAATTACCGCCCCATATCAGTCCTCCCAGCCTTGAGTAAGATACAGGAGAAGCTAGCATGTAGTAGACTAAATTCCTTCTGCAATGCCAATAACATCTTTACAGACTCCCAGTTTGCATTTAGAGCAAGAAGGTCGACTGAGAGTGCTCTGCTATCCTTTACTAATGACATCTTAAATTCTTTTGATGACAGTCAGTTCACAGTCGGTATATTCTTGGACCTCTCTAAAGCCTTCGATACTGTCGACCATACCATCCTCCTTTCAAAGCTTGAACATTACGGCGTTAGGGGACTGTCCCACAATTGGTTTACCTCATATCTGTCCAACAGGATTCAGTATGTCTGCTGTAATAATCACCAATCTGACTCCTCGCCAATCTTGTATGGCGTCCCCCAAGGTTCCATTCTCGGTCCAGTACTGTTTTTGTTGTACATAAACGATATAGTCCGCGCCAGCACACTCATAAAATACAACTTATTTGCAGACGATAGTAATCTCTAAGCCAGCAACTCAGACCTCCATTCCTTGATGAGAACTATGAACACTGAATTGACCAAAGTCAGGACCTAGGTAATGCGTAATAAACTGACCTTAAACTTTGAGAAAACCCACTACACGATCTTTCACAGACGGAAAAACTTACCCCTCAAACGTGAACAAAATACTAAATTCCTCGGAGTTATTGTTGATGAGAAAATTAACTGGAGAAACCACATAAAAGCCATTTACAGTAAAGTCAATAAAAAGTGCGGTATCATGTATCACACTCAACAGTCACTTACTCTCACAGCAATGAAAGAAATCTATCATGATCTTGCATACCAACACCTGATACACTATCACACACTATGGGGGGGCCTCTGGCTCTTCAAAAACACAATCTCTGGTTACTGCACAAAAGAGAGTTGTACGGACAATGACCTACTTGAAATAATAGATCACACAAACGAAAAATTTGCTAAATTGAAAATGTTAAAATTCGAAGATATTAACACCTACTGCTGTGCCCTCTTTGTTTACAAATATATCAATCACTTGCTTGACAATAATTATTTCCAGTTCCGGAATAATCAGAGATACAACTTAAGGCACCCAGAGCTACTAAGACCACCCCTCATGTGCTCCTCTCAGTCCCAGACCTCCATAAAATATCACGGTGTGAAGGTGTGGAACAACTTACCCCCACACATCCGAGCAAAGACAACGCTCCCTTCCTTTAAATCATCTCTTAAAAAATATCTATTGTCTAAGTATTAATATTTCTTGTAACACCTACTATATTTACAGTACCTGCTTTTATTGTACCATCAAAACCGTTTTATCGGAAATTATCATGTAAATTGATAAGTAATTACCATTGCAATAAACATAATTGCCAACTAGACATAATCCTGATAGCTCTGTCCTCTTGTTCAACCTTATTACTGTACAACCCAGGTTGTACTGCTCCCCCATTATACTTTCTAATTTTTCAATTCCACTGTAATTTATGTACATATAAATAAATAAATAAAAAACAAGAAAAAAATAAATAAATTAATAAATATTGAAGTGATAACCGTGGTAACATTATGAGATGCTCTTATTACCACCAAGCTATTGTACTATTCCAGATGATACTAAATGTTACATAATAATTCCTTGAGAAAAATGTATAGTATATATCAGGTGCATAAAAGAGAGCTCAGGTTCTCAACTGGCTCAGCCATGTTAATAGTGTTATTATTATCCACTCTGTATCTGTGTTTTTCTTGCTTAATATACTGTTTCAATTCAATTCAATTCAACCATCATGCCCCCAGGTGACCACCACCATCATCCTCCCAGGTGACCACCACTATCATGCCCCCAGGTGACCACCACCATCATCCTCCCAGGTGACCACTTCCATCATTCTCCCAGGTGACCACCACCATCATGCCCCCAGGTGACCACCACCATCATGCCCCCAGGTGACCACCACCATCATCCTCCCAGGTGACCACCACCATCATCCTCCCAGGTGACCACCTCCATCATGCCCCCAGGTGACCACCACCATCATGCCCCCAGGTGACCACCACCATCATCCTCCCAGGTGACCACCACCATCATCCTCCCAGGTGACCACCACCATCATCCTCCCAGGTGACCACTTCCATCATCCTCCCAGGTGACCACCACCATCATCCTCCCAGGTAACCACCACCATCATCCTCCCAGGTGACCACTTCCATCATCCTCCCAGGTGACCACCACCATCATCCTCCCAGGTGACCACCACCATCATCCTCCCAGGTGACCACCACCATCATCCTCCCAGGTGACCACCCCCATCATCCTCCCAGGTGACCACCACCATCATCATCCCAGGTGACCACCACCATCATCCTCCCAGGTGACCACTTCCATCATCCTCCCAGGTGACCACCACCATCATCCTCCCAGGTGACCACCACCATCATCCTCCCAGGTGACCACCACCATCATCCTCCCAGGTGACCACCACCATCATCCTCCCAGGTGACCACTTCCATCATCCTCCCAGGTGACCACTTCCATCATCCTCCCAGGTGACCACTTCCATCATCCTCCCAGGTGACCACCACCATCATCCTCCCAGGTGACCACCACCATCATCCTCCCAGGTGACCACTTCCATCATCCTCCCAGGTGACCACCACCATCATCCTCCCAGGTGACCACCACCATCATCCTCCCAGGTGACCACCACCATCATCCTCCCAGGTGACCACCACCATCATCCTCCCAGGTGACCACCACCATCATCCTCCCAGGTGACCAATTCCATCATCCTCCCAGGTGACCACCACCATCATGCCCCCAGGTGACCACCACCATCATGCCCTCAGGAGACCACCACCATCATGCCCTCAGGTGACCACTTCCATCATGCTCCCAGGTGACCACCTCCATCATGCCCCAGGTGACCACCACCATCATGCCCTCAGGTGACCACCACCATCATGCCCTCAGGTGACCACCACCATCATGCCCTCAGGTGACCACCACCATCATGCCCTCAGGTGACCACCACCATCATGCTCCCAGGTGACCACCTCCATCATGCCCTCAGGTGACCACCACCATCATGCCCCCAGGTGACCACCACCATCATGCTCCCAGGTGACCACCACCATCATGCCCTCAGGTGACCACCTCCATCATGTCCCCAGGTACCCACCACCATCATGCCCTCAGGTGACCACCACCATCATGCTCCCAGGTGACCACCTCCATCATGCCCCCAGGTAACCACCACCATCATGCACTCAGGTGACCACCACCATCATGCCCTCAGGTGACCACCACCATCATGCCCTCAGGTGACCACCACCATCATGTCCCCAGGTACCCACCACCATCATGCCCTCAGGTGACCACCACCATCATGCTCCCAGGTGACCACCTCCATCATGCCCTCAGGTGACTACCACCATCATGCCCCCAGGTGACCACCACCATCATGCTCCCAGGTGACCACCACCATCATGCCCTCAGGTGACCACCTCCATCATGTCCCCAGGTACCCACCACCATCATGCCCCCAGGTGACCACCACCATCATGCCCCCAGGTGACCACCACCAGACAGTAGGTGTCCCCAGTGTCCATCTTCATGTCCTCACCAGCCCCAGGGTGCCCCGTATGTTGTCTCTCTGAGGAACATCATGACCTATTTCAGATTGACCTGTTGAGGCCGTACCTTAGCCAGGAGGTGGGTGAGGAGCCCCCTGGGGCGGTGATAAGCCAGCTGGCACCTGACACGGGGAGTATACACACACCGTGCGGTCACCCCCTCACCGTGCCTAACACATGACATAATTTATTATGAGGCCACTTTTCAGCTACTTTCCAACTGCTGCCAACTAGTTCATCTGTATTTTATACTGAGGGATGAGGGTTTAGGATGCTGTGCACTGTGTGGGGGGGTTAGGGTGTGGGATGCTGTGTACTGTGTAGGGGGAGGGTGTGGGGAACAATAATAATAATAATAATAATAATAATAATAATAATAATAATAATAATAATAATAAAGAACCATACAAAAATAAAAAAAAGATCAAGAATGAGAAACAATATATGTTTTTTTGTTTCTTTTTTTTTTTTTTTTTTACGGGGATTAGCCCACCCGGGCACAGGTCACTGACCCACATCAGGGCCTGGGGTGCGAAAATATAATAATAATAATAATAATAATAATAATAATAATAATAATAATAACAATAATAACGATAACAATAATAATAATAATAATAATAACAATATCAATTATTATTATTACTATTATCATTACCACTACCACCATTATTATTATCATTATCACAACAATTAATAGCAAATTAATACAAATACAAATAAAATAATAATAACAAAATAATAATAACCATGAATAAATACAAAAACGAAAAATAAATCAAGAGTGAGAAACGATACACATTAGGTATGTTGTGTTGTCAAAGTAAGAGAAACAATTGAGACCCTGCAATTGTGTGTAAATGAGGCAGAAAGTCAGATCAGCAACTTGAGACTTGGTCACAATTTTCGTGATGCCATATTAGGGTGTGTCATAGGAGGGAAGATCAGCTAAAACTAATGGCCCATCACTTTTTTGGTAGATTTTAGTGTATATAAACAGAAAATAATTTCAGTTTCAATATTTTGCAACCTTTTGCTAAGTAAATTTTAGCGTGAAATTTATCGAAAATCTAACGTACAGCTGCATTAGTGCATTACAATTAAATAGTGAACATTGCTTTCTGACTTCATTCTTTAACAACCCAACTAACAATATTTTTTTCTGTTTCAGATTCTGATGCATTTATAAGTTGATAATATTTGCGATGGCTGCTTGTGTCAGGACGAGGAACCAAAAATCCAGCCATCTCAGTCACTATCTTGGGTCTGGGAGAGAGCTCCTGAAGTCGGAGTTGCCTACATTGAGAGATGCTTTGAGATACGGTGTTTTAATCAGGCAAATCAGTGAAAAGAACCAAAGAACTTACACAAACAAAGACATTGCCAGTGATATGACCAAAGCTGTCTTGGCACAGTACACTCTGGCTAACGCTCAGTTCAAGCCTCCAGTCAAACAAGTCAGAAGAAGATTAGTGAGAGACTGCTAGCCAGTTGGGAAAAGGCAAGAGATATCTCTCTTGGGAGAGGAAAACTTGCAGTTAAGGACAGCTTTGCCAAGCAACTGGACCAGTTATTTGACATAATTACTTGCAAGTGCCCAATTGTTCTCTGTCTTGAGTGTGGATGCGATCGTGACTGTAAATCCGAGGCCCACATCTCCTGTATTTGCAAGCGTGAACTAAAGATTCCTGTGATCGAACTGGCATTTGTCAAAGAACAGAGAGAGAAGACTGGCAGTATAGGGGCTCTCATGATTTCTAGCCAAGATATTCCGGAGTCCAAGAGACAGGAGGCTGCCACAGAGAGACAGAAGAGGAGAAGAGTTGCCGAGGAAAAGAGACTTGAGAAGGCCCAGGGTGAGGTAAAAAAGGCCGATGATTGGAGTCAAGCTGATTCAGAGTTTAATGACTTCCCCATGGCTGATCCGAGTGCTGACCAGGAGAATGGTGACTTTGTCCCTAACCCAGAAAATAATGATCCCAAACCTTCCAGGCATAAGATTCGAAATAGGAAAGATATCCCGAGCATAGCTCTGGCCAGCATGCGACACCACACTGGTCTCAGAGAAACTGCAGAGATAGCAACAGCTGCCTGGGTTGACGGTGGTTTGATAACACCTGATGATGTTCACCTGGTGATAGATCATAACAAAGTAAGGAGAGCTCAGGAGAAACTTGTCAGTAACCTAGAAGAGGAGTTTGATAAGGGGATAAGAGAAAATGGAATCAATTGTTTGTTCTTTGATGGGAGAAGGGATGACACTAAAGTGTTCATGAAAGTTGGAGATTCTGACAAGTTGTTCCCTGCCATGGTGAAGGAGGAACACTACTCCTGCTGCAGTGAACCAGGAGGGAAGTATTTGTGGCATTTCACTCCAGAGAAAGATGACATCAGGAAACCAGCTGAGATAGTGGCAGATAACATTGTGAACTGGCTCAGAGAGAGGAACGTAGACCAGACCCTGCAGGCCATTGGAGGGGACAGCACCAACACGAACACAGGGTGGCAAGGGGGGGGGGGGGTCATACAGTGGATAGAGCGGAAGATTGGGAGGAAGCTGGTCTGGATTGTTTGTGACCTTCACACCAACGAGTTGCCACTCAGACATCTGATCCAGGAGCTGGATGGCAAGACTCTTTCAAACAACAGATGGTCTGGTCCTCTTGGCAAGATGCTGGACTCTGCCACTGAGTTAGAAATAAATCCGAGTTTTGAAAAAATCACAGTTGGCCCTCCACTCGTTGAGCTTGCACATACTGTCATTGACGACCTGAGTACTGACCAGTACTATGGTTACATGATTTGCAGTGCCATCAAAACAGGGGTCATGCCTGATGGACTTGCTTACCTGCAGATAGGTCCAGTCTCACATTCTAGGTGGCTCACAACGGCTCTCAGGTTCTGCAGAATTTGGGTCGCTCATCATAAACTGAAAGGGAACCAGCTTCACAACCTGAGACTTATTGTCCAATTCATCGTGAGTGTCTACTTGCCAAATTGGTTCAACACCAAGGTCAAGTCATCGTTCTCCGAAGGTCCGAGGCATGTTCTCTTCCAGCTTGAGCTCCTGAGGAGTCAGCCAAGGAAGGTTGTTCAGATTGTGGAGCAGACTGTGAGGAGATCTTCCTGGTATGCTCATCCCGAGGCAGTTCTGCAGACAATGCTCTGCAGTAAGGATGAGGAGGAGAGAAGAGTGGCAGTCAAAAAGATCTTGGATATGAGACTTATGAGAGGCTCTGGGCATGACGAATCAGTTGGTGACGATTCCTTCAGGGTCAGGAAGACTCCTGAAGTCAATCTAGGTGCCAAGACCCTCACTGATCTCATAGATCTGGATAACATCCAGGCTGGCAGTGAGCCCCCTCTTACCTGCAGCCTCACCAATGTTCAAGTCAGAGCTTTCCTGGACAACCCCATGCATGTCCCTGCCTGGCCCTCGCACACCCAGAGTATAGAGCGTTGTGTACAGCAAGTGAGCGAGGCCAGCAGTCACGTGTACAGCCAGGAGAGGAGGGAAGGCTACATCCGAGCTCAGGTGGTCAGCAGGGAGGTGATGAGTAGAAACAGAAGCAAGAAAGACATGTTCTCTATGGTGTGCAGCAACACCGGGTCGTAGTAGTAAAACCGGTTTTTGTATTTGATGATTTTGTTTTCTAAAGGAATATTAAATTTAATAAATGTGTCAAGATCATTCGTTTCACTATTCTGGATCATTTTCATCCTAATAAATTAACCTGATACATTTACTTTACTTTAAATAAGCTATTTAGTGGTGTTGGTAAAAGGGTGGGAATACTGAATTTTCATAAGATTTCAAGTTAAAATTTACCTAGCAAAAAATGAAAACTTTTCAAATCTGAAGATATCACATGATTCTGCACATAGAACTACATCATTAATACCATGGGCCGATTTTTCAAACTCAAAAAAAAAAATTCGCCTCCGTATGACACACCCTAGTGCTGTATACTGTGTGGGGGGAAGGTGTGGGATGCTGGGTACTGTTGTGTGGGGGAGGGTGTGGGATACTGTGTACTGTGCAGGGGAGAGTGTGGGATGCTGTGAACTGTGTGTGGGGAGGATGTGGGATGCTGTGTACTGTGTGGGGGGACGGTGTGGGATACTGTGTACTGTGAGTGGTGTAGTGATGGTTTGTCAGACCACAGCTTACATCGCAAGGAAAGCCAGACTTGACCCGACATTAGGGAGGTCAAAAGTATAGGGTAACTCTGCGGTTCACCAAGGATTGTAAATCAACTAGCTCCCGTCCCATGTGTCACGGCCCCCAACAAAACATGTAAGAAGGCACCAGCCGACTCTCTTCCAATATACAATAACCTACATCCCTGAACAAAGTCCAGACCTGACCTCACATTAGCCAGGTCAAATGTAACCCTCGGAGCCCAACTCAAGGGGCCACAAATCAACCAGGGCCTCTCATGTCACAAGGCCCCACCTGATGACTTCTCCAGAAAGTACAACTTACATCTCAGAAACTCCAGTCTGACCCGACATTAGGGAGGTCAAGTGTAGGGTAACTCTCACGGTTGCTCTCCCAATATACACACGGCCCCACCTGATGACTTTCCCAGATAGTTTCTGAAAAAGTCCAGACCTGACCTCACATTGGCCAGGTCAAATGTAAGGAGACCCTTCGCCGCCCCCCCCCCCCGACCAGCTGAACCTGACGGCTGGCATCCCAATATATAGGACGTCCTAGTCCTCCCTCAGTAATTCGCAGAGAGAGAGTTGTCTTGTAACAAGGTGGCCAGCTACTACACCGAGTCCTGCTCGAAGAGAAGTCAGGGGCCGGAGGCAGGTCGCCTCCGGTCGCCGTCAGTCGCCTCCGGTCACCTCCAGTCGCCTCCGGTCAGGACCGAGACTTCCCTCCGGCGCCCAGCTAAGCAGTCTCCCATAGAGACAACCCAGGACTACCTGCTAGACCTCCCCTAGGTCACGTGAGTGTTTGTCAGAGCTTTCCATGGGATGAGTTACCTACGTGGGAAGTGTATTCATTTCATGTCCGTGTCCGAGAATCAGTGTCTAGTAACGATAATATAATGTCCTCGTAACTTCAATAGAAGGTGTTATTAATGTGTCCATGTCATTTTCGTAATTAATAAAGAGTTGTAACGAAGCAGTGTTTGAGAAGTCGCCTCTTAGGACGTAATAGATGTGTATTGACGTAGAAGATACGATAAGTGTAAGATAAGTGTAAATAACTATCACGGCCACGCTACCAAAATCTTCCTCTCTTTATACTCCTATGCTATCAATATTTTATCTCTATATCTTCTACTCTTAAATCTTTGTTTCATTATATTGGTGACAGCGAACTATATATGTAATTCACGCCTCCCTCGCTTAGTTATTATAATGGTAGCAGCGAACTTAACGTAAACTCACGCCTTCCCTCGGTTAGCCATAACACCTGGCTCGTTTCATCCTTCATTTGATTCAGTCTAAGTATTGTCTACAATTGTGGAATAAGTAATTCCTGTGTCGTAGCGTCGTAGCGTGAAAAGTGTCCTAGTGTGTCACCGTTACAGCTCAAGTAAATGTCTCGTCGTGGTATGAGCGAATTTTTTCTAGAAATATGTTCAGTGCCTAACGTGATTTCTCAGTGTCCCCCACGGTCTGTGACATTCTCAGTAGCCCAAGTGCAGTTTGAGTGTTGGTCAGTGTTGAACGTAGAAATTGTTTCAGTTATGAAAGCGGTGCCTGTACTAACTGTTATAACTTAACATGTCTTTTAACCTACATCCTCCTCCCTGTCCTAATCCTCACCTCACCCTCCTTACCCTTCCTCCCATCCCTGCCCCGCCCTGCCTCGCCCCGCCGTTCCGTGCCCCGCAAAGCCCCGGCCTGGCCCGATCAACCAAGCCCCGGCTCCCCCCACCTCACCCGCCACGCCTCGCCCCACCCCGCCCCGCGCCGCGCCGGCCTGGCCAGCCGCGCCCCGCAGCTGCGCCCCGCCGCCCCCCGCCTCGCACCGTCCAGTGTGACCACCAATCCCCATATGTTTTGTCCTGTCAGTTATGCTTCGAAATCGGTGGTTAGTGTTACTTGATATTGCGATAATTACAGAGCTTCACTCAGTGTGTTTTTATGCTAGTATGATTTGTAATGTACTCTTTGACACGTAGTGATAAATGATACTCAATGTAGTGAGCAGAGCTTCACTCCCCGACCCAGCCTAATGAGAAAATTGTCGTGACGGAAATAATAGTTACCAAACATTGACGTAACTTATAAAGTAATTTTTTTTTTTTGCGAATGCACTTCCAACTAATCCATCATCCCTTTAGGATTGTTTCTCTGGCAAATATCACATACAGTACCGCCCCATGGCTAGCCGGAATCCGACCACAGCACATATAAGAAGAGAAGTAGCAGCGTGAGGAATGCAGCGTGAGGCATGCAGCACCACACCCGCCACACACCACCCCACTTCTTTCAAGTCCTACCTGGTCTAGGATTAAGAAGAGTTTATATTTTTCTACTAGGAAGTTAAGGAGTGTGGAATGAAGTGCCACACAACGAACCCTGGTGAGCCCAGCCAGGGAGGGATTCACCACTGTGGAAGGTGTAAGACAGGACGGCCTTTGGTCTCGCCGACACTCACGTACGGAGGGCGAGGCCTGGTCCGCGGAACCTGCCTTACGAGTCACCTAAGGAGACGACAGCCCAAGCAGTGGACCGGCTTTCATCCCGGCCGGAGGGGGCCGACGGCAGATGAACAGAAAATCGTCTGGAATATGTTGAAAACGAAGATGTATAAAGAAATACAGATGGAGCAGAAAAATTCACCTGGAATATGACGGAAAATGAAGATGTATAAAGAAACGCAGATGAGCAGAAAAATCGTCTGGAATATGAAAATGAAGATGTATAAAGAAACGCAGATGAACAGAAAATTCATCTGGAATATGAAAATGCTCTAAACGTAGAGGAAGCGCAGGTGAACAGAAAAATCATCTGGAATATTATAGAAACCAGGAGGAAGTGAGAAGAAGTCAGATGTGGTGACACGACCTACAAAGTGCGGTATTGAAGAAGGAAAAACGTGCTATGTGAAGACAGAAGAGACGCTGTGCTGACATCAGAAGAAAGTCGACGATGAAAAGGTGGATAATCAAAAGGACCAACCGACTACCGTTGTTGTGCTGTCGGCATTCCTTATTTTCAGATACCAGCTGGATGGAGGACTTGAGCCATGCTGAACCCAACAAATGTACTGATGTTGTTGATGTTGATGATGTGTAATAAAAAGATATAACACCCTAACATGTGAAGCAGGAGCATTTTGTATGAAGTATTTCATTCTCTGATTTTTGTTAACATGTACTACAAAGAATGTTTTTTTAAAAGATTAGTCACTTTTTCTATGAGTTCATTTGATCAATGTTTTGTATTACCAAACACAATGTTGTAGCCATTTACTGACTGAGATGAATTATTATTTTGACACGGCCTGGTTAGGCAATGTAACACCTGTTTTTGTTTGTAGAATGTGATTTGCAAGTTTGCCTCGGACACTATGCTGGATATGAAGAATCTTTAGATCACTCTATGTTCACTTACTGTGTATGTATTTTATTTTTTTTCTCCTGTCATAGAAGCTTTAATCTTGGCGGGAGGTATAGTAAGCTTTGTCAGATCAAACTATGCCAGTAGAAAAACATACATCTCTAATGTTATAATTTATAAAATGTAAGGATGCATTATCGCCTCAGGGACTATATTAGATACTGCACATGATGTTACTGTCTACTTTAAATGTGTCATCAGTTCTCTGAGCATGAAAGCTTTGGTCTTGGCGGGAGGTGTAGTGATGGTTTGTCAGACCACAGCTTACATCGCAAGGAAAGCCAGACTTGACCCGACATTAGGGAGGTCAAAAGTATAGGGTAACTCTGCTGTTGACCAAGGATTGTAAATCAACTAGCTCCCGTCCCATGTGTCACGGCCCCCAACAAAACATGTAAGAAGGCACCAGCCGACTCTCTTCCAATATACAATAACCTACATCCCTGAACAAAGTCCAGACCTGACCTCACATTAGCCAGGTCAAATGTAACCCTCGGAGCCCAACTCAAGGGGCCACAAATCAACCAGGGCCTCTCATGTCACAAGGCCCCACCTGATGACTTCTCCAGAAAGTGCAACTTACATCTCAGAAACTCCAGTCTGACCCGACATTAGGGAGGTCAAGTGTAGGGTAACTCTCAAGGTTGCTCTCCCAATATACACACGGCCCCACCTGATGACTTTCCCCAGATAGTTTCTGAAAAAGTCCAGACCTGACCTCACATTGGCCAGGTCAAATGTAAGGAGACCTTTCGCTGCTCCCCCACCCCCCCCGACCAGCTGAACCTGACGGCTCACATCCCAATATATAGGACGTCCTAGTCCTCCCTCAGTAATTCGCAGAGAGAGAGTTGTCTTGTAACAAGGTGGCCAGCTACTACACCGAGTCCTGCTCGAAGAGAAGTCAGGGGCCGGAGGCAGGCCTCCGGTCGCCGCCAGTCGCCTCCGGTCACCTCCAGTCGCCTCCGGTCAGGACCGAGACTTCCCTCCGGCGCCCAGCTAAGCAGTCTCCCATAGAGACAAACCAGGACTACCTGCTAGGCCTCCCCTAGGTCACGTGAGTGTTTGTCAGAGCTTTCCATGGGATGAGTTACCTACGTGGGAAGTGTATTCATTTCATGTCCGTGTCCGAGAATCAGTGTCTAGTAACGATAATATAATGTCCTAGTAACTTCAATAGAAGGTGTTATTAATGTGTCCATGTCATGTTCGTAATAAATAAAGAGTTGTAACGAAGCAGTGTTTGAGAAGTCGCCTCTTAAGACGTAATAGATGTGTATTGACGTAGAAGATAGGATAAGTGTACGATAAGTGTAAATAACTATCACGGCCACGCTACCAAAATCTTCCTCTCTTTATACTCTCATACTATCAATATTCTACCTATATGTAATCATCTTCTTGTGAGTTTTGTCTCATTACAGTGGGGAGGGTGTGGGATGCTGTGTACTGTGTGTGGGGAGGGTGTGGGATATTGTGTAATGTGTGGGGGAGGTTGTGGGATGCTGTGTACTGTGTGGGGAGGGTGTGGGATGCTGTGACCTGTGTGGGGGAGGGTGCATGATGCTGTGTACTGTGTGTGGGGAGGGTGTGGGATGCTGTGTACTGTGCGTGGGGAGGGTGTGGGAATGCTGTGTACTGTGTGGGGGGAGGGTGTGGGATGCTGTGTACTGTGTGGGGGGAGGGTGTGGGAGGCTGGGTACTGTGTGGGGGTGTGGGATGCTGTGTACTGTGTGTGGAGGAGGGTGTAGGATGCTGTGTACTGTGTGTGGGGAGGGTGTGGGATGCTATGTACTGTGTGGGGGGAGGGTGTGGGAGGCTGGGTACTGTGTGGGGGGTGTGGGATGCTGTGTACTGTGTGGGGGAGGGTGTGGGATGCTGTGTACTGTGTGTGGAGGAGGGTGTGGGATGCTGTGTACTGTGTGGGGGAGGTTGTGGGGTGCAATGTACTGAGCGGGGGGGGGTGTGGGGTGCTGTGTACTGTGTGTGGGGGAGGGTGTGGGATGCTGTGTACTGTGTGGGGGAGGGTTTGGGATGCTGTGTACTGTGAGGGGGGTGGCTGTGGGATGCTGTGTACTGTGTGAGGGGAGGTTTTGGGATGATGTGTACTGTGTGGGGGGAAGGTGTGGGATGCTGTGTACTGTGTGGGGGAGGGTGTGGGAAGCTGTGTATTGTGTGGGAGAGGGTGCAGGATGCCGTGTAATGTGTGTGGGGAGGGTGTGAGATGCTGTGTACTGTGGGGGGTGTGGGATGCTGTGTACTGTGTGTGGAGGAGGGTGTGGGATACTGTGTACTGTGTGTGGGGAGGGTGTGAGATACTGTGTACTGTGTGGGAGGAGGGTGTGGGATGCTGTGTACTGTGTGTGGAGGAGGGTATGGGATGCTGTGTACTGTGTGTGGGGAGGGTGTGGGATTCTGTGTACTGTGTGTGTGGGAGGGTGTGGGATGCTGTGTACTTTGTGGGGGGAGGGTGCGGGATGTTGTGTAATGTGTGAGGGGAGGTTGTGGGATGCTGTGTACTTTGTGGGGGGAGGGTGCAGGATGTTGTGTACTGTGTGAGGGGAGGTTGTGGGATGCTGTGTACTGTGTGGGGGAGGGTGTGGGATGCTGTGTACTGTGTGTGGGGAGGATGTGGGATGCTGTGTGCTGTGTGGGGGGAGGGTGTGGGATGCTGTGTACTGTGTGGAGGAGGGTGTGGGATGCTGTGTACTGTGTGTGGGGAGGGTGTGGGATGCTGTGTACTGTGTGGGGGGAGGGTGTGGGAGGCTGGGTATTTGTGGGAGGAGGCTTTGGGATGCTATGTACTGTGTGGGGGGAGGGTGTGGGATACTGGGTACTGTGTGTGGGGGAGGGTGTTTGATGCTGTGTACTGTGTGGGGGGAGGGGTGGGATGCTGTGTACTGTGTGTGGGGAGGATGTGGGATGCTGTGTACTGTGTGAGGGGAGGGTGTAGGATGCTGTGTACTGTGTGTGGGGATGGTGCGGGATGCTGTGTACTGTGTGTGGGGGAGGGTGTGGGATGCTATGTACAGTGTGGGGAAGGGTGTGGGATGCTGTGTACTGAGTGGGGGGAGGATGTGGGATGCTGTGTACTGTGTGTGGAGAGGGTGTGGGATGCTGTGTACTTTGTGGGGAGAGGGTGCGGGATGTTGTGTACTGTGTGTGGGGAGGGTGTGGGATGCTGTGTACTTTGTGGGGGGAGGGTGTGTGATGCTGTGTACTGTGTGTGGGATACTGTGTACTGTGTGTGAGGAGGGTGTGGGATGCTGTGTACTGTGTGGGGGAGGGTGTGTGATGCTGTGTACTGTGTGTGGGATACTGTGTACTGTGTGTGGGGAGGGTGTGAGATGCTGTGTACTGTGTCGGAGGAGGGTGTGGGATGCTGTGTACTATGTGTGGAGGAGGGTGTGGGATGCTGTGTACTGTGTGTGGGGAGGGTGTGGGATGCTGTGTACTTTGTGGGGGAGGGTGTGGGATGCTGTGTACTGTGTGGGGAGGGTGTGGGATGCTGTGACTGTGTGGGGGAGGTGGATGCTGTGTACTGTGTGGGGGAGGGTGTGGGATGCTGTGTACTGTGTGGGGAGGGTGTGGGATGCTGTGTACTGTGTGGGGGAGGGTGTGGGATGCTGTGTACTGTGTGGGGGAGGGTGTGGGATGCTGTGTACTGTGTGTGGGGAGGGTGTGGGATGCTGTGTACTGTGTGTGGGGAGGGTGTGGGATGCTGTGTACTGTGTGGGGAAGTGTTTGGGATGCTGTGTACTGTGTGGGGGAGGGTGTAGGATACTGGGTACTGTGTGGGGGAGGGTGTGGGATGCTGTGTACTGTGTGTGGGGAGGGTGTGGGATGCTGTGTACTGTGTGTGGGGAGGGTGTGGGATGCTGTGTACTGTGTGTGGGGAGGTGTGGGATGCTGTGTACTGGTGTGGGGGGGTGTGGATGCTGTGTACTGTGTGGGGGAGGGTGCATGGTGCTGTGTGCTGTGTGTGGGGAGGGTGTGGTATGCTGTGTACTGTGAGTGGGTAAGGTGTGCGATGCTGTGTGCTGTGTGTGGGGAGGGTGTGGTATGCTGTGTGCTGTGTGGGGGGAGGGTGTGGGATGCTGTGTACTGTGTGGAGGAGGGTGTGGGATGCTGTGTACTGTGTGTGGGGAGGGTGTGGGATGCTGTGTACTGTGTGGGGGGAGGGTGTGGGAGGCTGGGTATTTGTGGGAGGAGGATTTGGGATGCTATGTACTGTGTGGGGGGAGGGTGTGGAATACTGGGTACTGTGTGTGGGGGAGGGTGTTTGATGCTGTGTACTGTGTGGGGGGAGGGGTGGGATGCTGTGTACTGTGTGTGGGGAGGATGTGGGATGCTGTGTACTGTGTGAGGGGAGGGTGTAGGATGCTGTGTACTGTGTGTGGGGATGGTGCGGGATGCTGTGTACTGTGTGTGGGGGAGGGTGTGGGATGCTATGTACAGTGTGGGGAAGGGTGTGGGATGCTGTGTACTGAGTGGGGGGAGGGTGTGGGATGCTGTGTACTGTGTGTGGAGAGGGTGTGGGATGCTGTGTACTTTGTGGGGAGAGGGTGCGGGATGTTGTGTACTGTGTGTGGGGAGGGTGTGGGATGCTGTGTACTTTGTGGGGGGAGGGTGTGTGATGCTGTGTACTGTGTGTGGGATACTGTGTACTGTGTGTGGGGAGGGTGTGGGATGCTGTGTACTGTGTGGGTGAGGGTGTGTGATGCTGTGTACTGTGTGTGGGATACTGTGTACTGTGTGTGGGGAGGGTGTGAGATGCTGTGTACTGTGTCGGAGGAGGGTGTGGGATGCTGTGTACTATGTGTGGAGGAGGGTGTGGGATGCTGTGTACTGTGTGTGGGGAGGGTGTGGGATGCTGTGTACTTTGTGGGGGGAGGGTGCAGGATGTTGTGTACTGTGTGAGAGGAGGTTGTGGGATGCTGTGTAGTGTGTGGGGGAGGGTGTGGGATGCTGTGTACTGTGTGTGGGGAGGGTGTTGGATACTGTGTGCTGTGTGGGGTAGGGTGCGGGATGCTGTGTACTGTGTGGAGGAGGGTGTGGGATGCTGTGTACTGTGTGTGGGGAGGGTGTGGGATACTGTGTACTGTGTGGGGGAGGGTGTGGGAGGCTGGGTACTTTGTGGGAGAAGTATTTGGGATGCTGTGTACTGTGTGGGGGAGGGTGTAGGATACTGGGTACTGTGTGTGGGGGAGGGTGTTTGATGCTGTGCTCTGTGTGTGGGGAGGGTGTGAGATGCAGTGTACTGTGTGTGGGGGAGGGTGTGGGATGCTGTGTACTGTGTGTGTGGGGATATGCTGTGTACTGTGTGGGGGAGGGTACATGGTGCTGTGTGCTGTGTGTGGGGAGGGTGTGGTATGCTGTGTACTGTGAGTGGGTAAGGTGTGCGATGCTGTGTGCTGTGTGTGGGGAGGGTGTGGGATGCTGTGTACTGTGTGTTGGGAGGGTGTGGTATGCTGTGTACTGTGAGTGGGTAGGGTGTGGGATGCTGTGTGCTGTGTGGGGGGAGGGTGTGGTATGCTGTGTACTGTGAGTGGGTAGGGTGTGGTATGCTGTGTGCTGTGTGGGGGGAGGGTGTGGGATGCTGTGTACTGTGTGTGGGGAGGGTGTGGGATGCTGTGTGCTGTGTGTGGGGAGGGTGTGGTATGCTGTGTAATGTGTGGGGGGAGGGTGTGGGATGCTATGTACTGTGTGTATGGAGGGTGTAGGATGTTGTGTACTGTGAGGAGGTAGGGTGTGGGATGATGTTTATTGTGTGGAGAAGGGAGTGGGATGCTGTGTACTGTGTGGCGGGTGTATGGGATGTTGTGTACTGTGTGGGGGGTGTATGGGATGTTGTGTACTGTAGGGGAGAGTGTGGGATGCTGTGTACAGTGTGTGTGTGGGGGAGGGTGTGGGATGCTGTGTACTGTGTGTGTGTGGGGGAGGGTGTGGGATGCTGTGTACTGTAGGGGAGAGTGTGGGATGCTGTGTACTGTGTGTGTGGGGGAGGGTGTGGGATGCTGTGTACTGTGTGTGGGGGAGGGTGTGGGATACTGTGTACTGTGTGGGGGAGGGTGTTGGATGCTGTGTATTGTGGAGGGGAGGGTGTGGGATGCTGTGTACTGTGTGGGGGAGGGTGTGGGATGTTGTGTATTGTGTGGAGAAGGGAGTGGGATGCTGTGTACTGTGTGGGGGGTGTATGGGATGTTGTGTACGGTGTGTGGGGGAGGGCGTGGGATGCTGTGTACAGAATGTGGGGTAGGGTGTGGGATGCTGTGTAATGTGTGGGGGTGTGGGATGCTGTGTACTGTGTGGGGGGGTGTGTGGGAAGCTGTGTACTGTGTAGAGGGATGATGTGGGATGCTGTGGACTGTGTGTGGGGGAGGGTGTGCAGTGCTGTGTACTGTGTGGAGGAGGGTGTGGGATGCTGTGTGCTTTGTGGGGGGAGGGTGTGGTATGCTGAGTACTGTGTGGAGGGGAGGGTGTGATTCTGTGTACTGTGTGGGGGAGGGTGTGGGATGCTGTGTACTGTGTGGGGGTGTTGGATGCTGTATACTGTATGGAGAAGGGTGTGGGATGCTGTGTACTGTGTGGGGGTGTGTGGGATGCTGTGTACTGTGTGAGGAGGAGGGTGTGCGATGCTGTGTACTGTGTATGGGGAGCGTGTGAGATCCTGTGTAATGTGTGGGGGAGGGTGTGGGATGCTGTGTACTGTGTGTGGAAGAGGGTGTGGGATGCTGTGTACTGTGTGTGGGGAGGGTCTGGGATTCTGTGTATTGTGTGTGGGGGAGGGTGTGGGATGCTGTGTACTGTGTCGGGGACGGTGTGGGATGCTGTGTACTGTGTGTGTGAGGGGGGATGCTATGTACTGTGTGGGGGAGGGTGTGGGATGCTGTGTACTGTGTATGGGGGAGGGTGTGGGATGCTGTGTACTGTGTGTGGGAGGGTGTGGGATGCTGTGTACTGTGTGTGGGAGGATGTGGGATGCTATGTACAGTGTGGGGAAGGGTGTGGGATACTGTGTACTGTGTGTGGGAGAGGGTGTGGGATGCTGTGTACTTTGTGGGGAGAGGGTGCGGGATGTTGTGTACTGTGTGAGGCGAGGTTGTGGGAAGCTGTGTACAGTATGGGGGAGGGTGTGTGATGCTGTGTACTGTGTGTGGGATACTGTGTACTGTGTGTGGGGAGGGTGTGAGATGCTGTGTACTGTGTGGGAGGAGGGTGTGGGATGCTGTGTACTATGTGTGGAGGAGGGTATGGGATGCTGAGTACTGTGTGTGGGGAGGGTGTGGGATGCTGTGTACTGTGTGGGGGGAGGGTGTGGGATGCTGGGTACTGGGTGTGGGGGAGGGTGTGGGATGCTGTGTACTGTGTGGGGGAGGGGTGGGATGATGTGTACTGTGTGTGGGGAGGATGTGGGATGCTGTGTACTGTGTGGAGGAGGGTGTGGTATCTGTGTACTGTGTGTGGGGAGGGTGTGGGATACTGTGTACTGTGTGGGGGGAGGGTGTGGGAGGCTGGGTACTTTGTGGGAGAAGTATTTGGGATGCTGTGTACTGTGTGGAGGAGGGTGTAGGATACTGGGTACTGTGTGTGGGGGAGGGTGTGGGATGCTGTGTACTCTGTGGGGGAGGGATGGGATGATGTGTACTGTGTGTGGGGAGGATGTGGGATGCTGTGTACTGTGTGAGGGGAGGGTGTGGGATGTTGTGCTCTGTGTGTGGGGAGGGTGTGAGATGCTGTGTACTGTGTGTGGGGGAGGGTGTGGGATGCTGTGTACTGCGTGTGGAGGAGGGTGTGGGATTCTGTGTACCGTGTGCGGGTAGGGTGTGAGATGCTGTATACTGTGTGGGAGGAGGGTGTGGGATGCTGTGTACTGTGTGTGGAGGAGGTGTGTGGGATGCTGTCTACTGTGTGTGGGGAGGGTGTGGGATTCTGTGTACTGTGTGTTTGGGAGGGTGTGGGATGCTGTGTACTTTGTGGGGGGAGGGTGCGGGATGTTGTGTACTGTGTGTGGGGGAGGGTGTGGGATGCTGTGTACTGTGTGTGGGGAGGGTGTGGGATGCTGTGTGCTGTGTGGGGGGAGGGTGTGGGATGCTGTGTACTGTGTGGAGGATGGTGTGGGATGCTGTGTACTGTGTGTGGGGAGGGTGTGGGATGCTGTGTACTGTGTGGGGGAGGGTGTGGGAGGCAGGGTATTTGTGGGAGGAGGATTTGGGATGCTGTGTACTGTGTGGGGGAGGGTGCATGGTGCTGTGTACTGTGTGTGGAGAGGGTGTGGGATGCTGTGTAGTGTGTGTGGGGAGGGTGTGGTATGCTGTGTACTGTGAGTGGGAAGGGTGTGGGATGCTGTGTGCTGTGTGGGGGGAGGGTGTGGGAGGAGGATTTGGGATACTGTGTACTGTGTGGGGGAGGTGTGCATGGTGCTGTGTACTGTGTGTGGGGAGGGTGTGGGATGCTGTGTGCTGTGTGTGGGAGGGTGTGGTGTGCTGTGTAATGTGTGGGGGAGGGTGGTGGGATGTTGTGTACTGTGTGTGGGGAGGGTGTGGTGTGCTGTGTACTGTGTGGGGGGAGTGTGTGGGATGCTGTGTACTGTGTGGGGGGAGGGTGTGGGATGCTATGTACTGTGTGTATGGAGGGTGTAGGATGCTGTGGCACTGTGAGGAGGGAGGGTGTGGGATGCTGTGTACTGTAGGGGAGAGTGTGGGATGCTGTGTACTGTGTGTGTGTGGGGGATGGTGTGGGATGCTGTGTACTGTGTGTGTGGGGGAGGGTGTGGGATGCTGTGTACTGTGTCGGGGAGGGTGTGGGATGCTGTGTACTGTGTGTGTGGGGGGGGATGCTATGTACTGTGTGGGGGAGGGTGTGGGATGCTGTGTAATGTGTGTGGGGGGAAGATGTGGGATGCTGTGTATAGTGTGGGGGGAGGGTGTGGGATGCTGTGTACTGTGTGGAGGAGGGTGTGGGATGCTGTGTACTGTGTGTGGAGGAGGGTGTGGGATGCTGTGTACTGTGTTTGGGGTGGGTGTGGGATGCTGTGTGTAGATATATGAGACGAATATGCTGTAATATGTAACTGTACTATTTACCATTATTGATTCAGGTCTCTGTATTATATGTTACAATCATACCCTCTTTTGTCACTGAGTGTAGTTCAGACTTTGAGCACATGCGCGCTGTACGCGCATGCGCAGACAGAGATACCCAGAGAGATTCCGAGACAGGACGCTGTTTACCCTGTCTTAACTCCTTTTGTGTGTTTGTCCCAGAAATAGAACTTACGAACTTGACACCAGTGTGTTTCCTTTATCCCTGATTGGAAGCATCATCTGAGTCTCCCACATGGCGCAGTGATTAGCTGGGACATCACATTATTCAGAATTGGAGTGGACGCAGAATCTCTCTCGGAGCCGCCATCTTGTCAACTCCTCCCCAGCGAATATCGGCGGTACCTCTCAAGATATTCCTGGATTTACAGTGCAGTGTTGTGAAGTGCTTTTTCAGTGTTGTGTGTGCCCTTTAGTGTCTTTAAAGTGTTTCCCCGTGTTCCTGCACTTTTTACAAAAGAGGGAAGCCCATTTAAGACCTAGGGGAGAGCTCAAGTTTTGACATCCTTCCCCGCTCATGACTCGGCTGAAACTGGCGTGAGGAGTTGCTATACCGCCAGCCACCCGCTCTCTGGCCAGCCTGCTCCGAGTACACGCACGAACGAACGCACACACACACACACACTCTCACTCACTCACAGACGCTCGCAGATATCTTCCATTTAAAGACAATTGCTTTTCTGCTCACTTATTAATTACAGTAATTGTGAGAGAAATAAACCAGGCCTTATGGAAGATCAAGAATTTATTGGGTTTTCTCCAGATACCCAACAAGCCCAACATCAGACTGATGTCGGTGCAGTAAGTGGACTCCAAGTGGAGCGGGAAGTGGATCAAGCGGCCCCACCCACCCTTAGCCCCCACTACACACGTCCGCAACCTGCCACAGGCGGCGACTTCCTTCGTTTAATTCAGTTTTTGGAAGAAAACCGACGACAAGACGACATCAGGAGGCAACAGGAAGAGGATCACAGGCGTCAACAAGAAAATGACAGATTCAGTGCCATGATCGAGTTGTTGACACCTGTGAACCTTCGAGCAGCTGCCACACCTGCCCCTTCGTCCACAGGCGCGCCCGAAGGGTCCTCTCCAACTTCTTTGCCCCCCCCCACAGAAAGCACTCGCTCAGAGTCCACCGCCACTCCAAGCTGATGCCTCGTTCCAGGTATTCCGTGAATGGCGTCGGAGATGGGACGATTATTCGATGATGGTCGACTTATCGAGGTTGCCTAGGGAGAAACAGCTGATCCAGATGAGGATGTGTCTCACCCTAGAGACGCAACGTATCCTGGAGCACACCCTGCGAATCCCCCACAACACAGACAAGACTGTGGAGGACGTCTTGGATGCTTTACAGACGCATATCAAGGGTCTCCGCAACGAAGCTCTGCGTAGGAGAGAGCTTCTCAGTTGTAAGCAGCTGGAGGGTGAGTCATTTGCAGATTTTTACGTACGACTCAGACGCATCGCTGAGGAGGTTGACGTTTGTCCGGGGAACTCGTCGACTTGTGAGGAAACACAGCTGAAGATGATTATCCTCATGGGTGTGCGGGACGAAGAGCTTATTCAGAAGCTTATCTCCCTCAACACTGCCTCCTCTCTACAGGATGTTGTCACCACCTGCCGCTCTTACGAAGCCACCAGAAGTGCGACTTCTGCTATTCGTGCTCCATCTAACCAGCTGTGTGCCATCTCCGCATATAAGAAGAACAAAGGACGTGACGGGACTTCAGCCTCACATCCGACTTCAGCTTCACATCCGACTTCAGCTTCGCATCACTCTTCAGCATCACTTCAGACTTCGACGCCAGGCCACCCCTGCCAGTATTGTGCTCGTCGGCATGGTTCTGAATGCCCTGCCGCTGACAGCACCTGCAATAACTGTGGCCGTCGTGGCCATTGGGCTAGGACACTGAAGTGCCCTGCCAACAACGTTCAGTGCCGCTCCTGTAGCCGCATTGGACATTTTGACAAATGCTGTCAGTCACGGAAGAAAAAGGATACTACTTGCAAGTCTCAGGCGGCGAAGAACAAGATCTGTTGTCGCGTGGGATCATCTTCTCCTGTCAGCAAGACACCTCAGCCCATCTGTGTTCACCTGTCATACGGCGACATTACTTCCCGTATCCAGATGCTTCCTGACACAGGTGCGGACGTCACAGTCATCGGCACAAGACACCTCGACATTCTGGGGATCCCTAGGAGCAGCTTGCAACCACCGTCAACTTCTACAACGCTCACTGCAGACGGTTCTACAATGGCACCTGCTCTGGGTACATTTCAGGCTACCCTCACCCTAGGTAAGCAGTCATGTTCTGCCAGGATTCAGGTCCACAAAGGTGTTCAGATGCCACTACTGTCTTATGGCCACTGTCAAGAGTTGGCCATAATATCTCCAGACTTCCCCAAGCCAATTCTGGAAATTAAAAATGTCAACAGGTGCAAGGAGCTGCCCCTCCCAACCAATACGTCACCTTCTGCAGCCAGGGAGTTCTTCCTACTGCAATCCAAGGACGTGCTGGTTCCCAAGGAGGACCTCAAGACGGCTCCACTCAGCAGTCAGCAGCAGGAACCCCTCATGAACAACAACAACCCTACAAGGCCCTTTGAGTCCGTCTCTGCGGATTTCTTCGTTGTGGCGGGAAAGTCCTTTCTCGTCATCGCCGACCGGCTCTCAGGGTGGCCTGTTGTCGTTCCCTGCGGAGGCAACACTACTGCCTCTCATACAGTACGTATGTTCTGCCGCTACTTCCGGGAAGTTGGTGTCCCTCTCCGCCTGAGGACTGACGGCGGGCCCCAGTTCACCAGCAACGACTTCCGGGACTGCATGGAGCGATGGGGAGTTCATCATGTGGCGTCGTCGCCACATTATCCCCAGTCCAATGGACATGCCGAGGCTGCCGTAAAGTCCGTCAAGCATCTGATCCTCAAGACGGCACCCTCAGGCAACATTGACTGTGAGAAGTTTGACCGGGGTTTATTGAAATTGCGGAATACCCCCAACTTCACAGGTCGCTCCCCAGCACAGATGTTATACGGCCACCCACTACGGTCATGTGTCCCTGCCCATCCTGAGTCCTTCTCGAGGGAGTGGCAGGCCAAGACCGAGGACTGCGATCGTCGTGCAGCCGCCCGTGCTGACCAGGTAAAGGCACAGTACGATCAGCACGCCCGACCCCTTCCCAGGTTGAGTATCGGGCAAACAGTTCGGGTTCAAGACCCGACGTCTCACCGCTGGGACAAGGTCGGGGTTGTAATGGGCTGCGGCAAGACCAGGGATTACGAGGTCCGTCTCCCTAGTGGTCGGGTATGGTGGCGGAATCGCCGCTTCCTTCGTTCAGTACCGTCCCCTAGTGGTGAACTCCTCCCCCACATCCCTGTGAACCCTTGCTTGGACGAGAAAAGTAAGTCCTCATTAAGTGACCCCCCAGTTTTCCCACGTCGCTCTCAAAGGCTCCTGGAAAAAGAGTCCGCTCGAGATTGCACTACGAGCGTGAGGGGGAGGGAGGTGTAGATATATGAGACGAATATGCTGTAATATGTAACTGTACTATTTACCATTATTGATTCAGGTCTCTGTATTATATGTTATAATCATACCCTCTTTTGTCACTGAGTGTAGTTCAGACTTTGAGCACATGCGCGCTGTACGCGCATGCGCAGACAGAGATACCCAGAGAGATTCCGAGACAGGACGCTGTTTACCCTGTCTTAACTCCTTTTGTGTGTTTGTCCCAGAAATAGAACTTACGAACTTGACACCAGTGTGTTTCCTTTATCCCTGATTGGAAGCATCATCTGAGTCTCCCACACTGTGTACTGTGTATGGGGGAGGGTGTGGGATGCTGTGTACTGTGTGTGGGATGCTGTGTACTGTCTGTGGGAGGATGTGGGATGCTATGTACAGTGTGGGAAAGGGTGTGGGATACTGTGTACTGTGTGGGGGAGGGTGTGGGATGCTGTGTACTGTGTGTGGAGAGGGTGTGGGATTCTGTTTACTTTGTGTGGGAGAGGGTGTGGGATGCTGTGTACTTTGTGGGGAGAGGGTGCGGGATGTTGTGTACTGTGTGAGGCGAGGTTGTGGGAAGCTGTGTACAGTGTGGGGGAGGGTGTGTGATGCTGTGTACTGTGTGTGGGATAGTGTGTACTGTGTGTGGGGAGGTTGTGGGATGCTGTGTAGTGTGTGGGGGAGGGTGTGGGATGCTGTGTATTGTGTGTGGGGAGGGTGTTGGATGCTGTGTGCTGTGTGGGGTAGGGTGCGGGATGCTGTGTACTGTGTGGAGGAGGGTGTGGGATGCTGTGTACTGTGTGTGGGGAGGGTGTGGGATACTGTGTAATGTGTGGGGGAGGGTGTGGGAGGCTGGGTACTTTGTGGGAGAAGTATTTGGGATGCTGTGTACTTTGTGGGGGAGGGTGTAGGATACTGGGTAATGTGTGTGGGGGAGGGTGTGGGATGCTGTGCTCTGTGTGTGGGGAGGGTGTGAGATGCAGTGTACTGTGTGTGGGGGAGGGTGTGGGATGCTGTGTACTGTGTGTGTGGGGATATGCTGTGTACTGTGTGGGGGAGGGTACATGGTGCTGTGTGCTGTGTGTGGGGAGGGTGTGGTATGCTGTGTACTGTGAGTGGGTAAGGTGTGCGATGCTGTGTGCTGTGTGTGGGGAGGGTGTGGGATGCTGTGTACTGTGTGTTGGGAGGGTGTGGTATGCTGTGTACTGTGAGTGGGTAGGGTGTGGGATGCTGTGTGCTGTGTGGGGGGAGGGTGTGGTATGCTGTGTACTGTGAGTGGGTAGGGTGTGGGATGCTGTGTGCTGTGTGGGGGGAGGGTGTGGGATGCTGTGTACTGTGTGTGGGGAGGGTGTGGGATGCTGTGTGAGGGGAGGGTGTGGTATGCTGTGTAATGTGTGGGGGGGGTGTGGGATGTTGTGTACTGTGTGTGGGGAGGGTGTGGTATGCTGTGTACTGTGTGGGGGGAGGGTGTGGGATGTTGTGTACTGTGTGGGGGGAGGGTGTGGGATGCTATGTACTGTGTGTATGGAGGGTGTAGGATGTTGTGTACTGTGAGGAGGTAGGGTGTGGGATGTTGTGTATTGTGTGGAGAAGGGAGTGGGATGCTGTGTACTGTGTGGGGGGTGTATGGGATGTTGTGTACTGTGTGGGGGGTGTATGGGATGTTGTGTACTGTAGGGGAGAGTGTGGGATGCTGTGTACAGTGTGTGTGTGGGGGAGGGTGTGGGATGCTGTGTACTGTGTGTGTGTGGGGGAGGGTGTGGGATGCTGTGTACTGTAGGGGAGAGTGTGGGATGCTGTGTACTGTGTGTGTGGGGGAGGGTGTGGGATGCTGTGTACTGTGTGTGGGGGAGGGTGTGGGATACTGTGTACTGTGTGGGGGAGGGTGTTGGATGCTGTTTATTGTGGAGGGGAGGGTGTGGGATGCTGTGTACTGTGTGGGGGAGGGTGTAGGATGTTGTGTATTGTGTGGAGAAGGGAGTGGGATGCTGTGTACTGTGTGGGGGGTGTTTGGGATGTTGTGTACGGTGTGTGGGGGAGGGCGTGGGATGCTGTGTACAGAGTGTGGGGTAGGGTGTGGGATGCTGTGTAATGTGTGGGGGTGTGGGATGCTGTGTACTGTGTGGGGGGTGTGTGGGAAGCTGTGTACTGTGTAGGGGGATGATGTGGGATGCTGTGGACTGTGTGTGGGGGAGGGTGTGCAGTGCTGTGTACTGTGTGGAGGAGGGTGTGGGATGCTGTGTGCTTTGTGGGGGGAGGGTGTGGTATGCTGAGTACTGTGTGGAGGGGAGGGTGTGATCCTGTGTACTGTGTGGGGGAGGGTGTGGGATGCTGTGTACTGTGTGGGGGTGTTGGATGCTGTATACTGTATGGAGAAGGTTGTGGGATGCTGTGTACTGTGTGGGGGTGTGTGGGATGCTGTGTACTGTGTGAGGAGGAGGGTGTGCGATGCTGTGTACTGTGTATGGGGAGCGTGTGAGATCCTGTGTAATGTGTGGGGGAGGGTGTGGGATGCTGTGTACTGTGTGTGGAGGAGGGTGTGGGATGCTGTGTACTGTGTGTGGGGAGGGTCCGGGATTCTGTGTATTGTGTGTGGGGGAGGGTGTGGGATGCTGTGTACTGTGTCGGGGACGGTGTGGGATGCTGTGTACTGTGTGTGTGAGGGGGGGATGCTATGTACTGTGTGGGGGAGGGTGTGGGATGCTGTGTAATGTGTGTGGGGGGAAGGTGTGGGATGCTGTGTATAGTGTGGGGGAGGGTGTGGGATGCTGTGTACTGTGTGGAGGAGGGTGTGGGATGTTGTGTACTGTGTGTGGAGGAGGGTGTGGGATGCTGTGTACTGTGTTTGGGGTGGGTGTGGGATGCTGTGTACTGTGTATGGGGGAGGGTGTGGGATGCTGTGTACTGTGTGTGGGAGGGTGTGGGATGCTGTGTACTGTGTGTGGGAGGATGTGGGATGCTATGTACAGTGTGGGGAAGGGTGTGGGATACTGTGTACTGTGTGTGGGAGAGGGTGTGGGATGCTGTGTACTTTGTGGGGAGAGGGTGCGGGATGTTGTGTACTGTGTGAGGCGAGGTTGTGGGAAGCTGTGTACAGTATGGGGGAGGGTGTGTGATGCTGTGTACTGTGTGTGGGATACTGTGTACTGTGTGTGGGGAGGGTGTGAGATGCTGTGTACTGTGTGGGAGGAGGGTGTGGGATGCTGTGTACTATGTGTGGAGGAGGGTATGGGATGCTGAGTACTGTGTGTGGGGAGGGTGTGGGATGCTGTGTACTGTGTGGGGGGAGGGTGTGGGATGCTGGGTACTGGGTGTGGGGGAGGGTGTGGGGGAGGGTGTGGGATGCTGTGTACTGTGTGGGGGAGGGGTGGGATGATGTGTACTGTGTGTGGGGAGGATGTGGGATGCTGTGTACTGTGTGGAGGAGGGTGTGGTATCTGTGTACTGTGTGTGGGGAGGGTGTGGGATACTGTGTACTGTGTGGGGGGAGGGTGTGGGAGGCTGGGTACTTTGTGGGAGAAGTATTTGGGATGCTGTGTACTGTGTGGAGGAGGGTGTAGGATACTGGGTACTGTGTGTGGGGGAGGGTGTGGGATGCTGTGTACTCTGTGGGGGAGGGATGGGATGATGTGTACTGTGTGTGGGGAGGATGTGGGATGTTGTGTACTGTGTGTGGGGAGGGTGTGGTATGCTGTGTACTGTGTGGGGGGAGGGTGTGGGATCCTGTGTACTCTGTGCGGGAGGGATGGGATGATGTGTACTGTGTGTGGGGAGGATGTGGGATGCTGTGTACTGTGTGAGGGGAGGGAGTGGGATGTTGTGCGCTATGTGTGGGGAGGGTGTGAGATGCTGTGTACTGTGTGTGGGGGAGGGTGTGGGATGCTGTGTACTGCGTGTGGAGGAGGGTGTGGGATTCTGTGTACTGTGTGTGGGTTGGGTGTGAGATGCTGTATACTGTGTGGGAGGAGGGTGTGGGATTCTGTGTACTGTGTGTGGGGAGGGTTTGGGATGCTGTGTACTGTGTGGGGGAGGGTGTGGGATGCTGTGTGCTGTGTGGGGGGAGGGTGTGGGATGCTGTGTACTGTGTGGAGGATGGTGTGGGATGCTGTGTACTGTGTGTGGGGAGGGTTTGGGATGCTGTGTACTGTGTGGGGGGAGGGTGTGGGAGGCTGGGTATTTGTTGGAGGAGGATTTGGGATGCTGTGTACTGTGTGGGGGAGGGTGCATGGTGCTGTGTACTGTGTGTGGAGAGGGTGTGGGATGCTGTGTAGTGTGTGTGGGGAGGGTGTGGTATGCTGTGTACTGTGAGTGGAAAGGGTGTGGGATGCTGTGTGCTGTGTGGGGGGAGGGTGTGGGAGGAGGATTTGGGATACTGTGTACTGTGTGGGGGAGGTGTGCATGGTGCTGTGTACTGTGTGTGGGGAGGGTGTGGGATGCTGTGTGCTGTGCGTGGGACGGTGTGGTATGCTGTGTAATGTGTGGGGGGAGGGTGTGGGATGTTGTGTACTGTGTGTGGGGAGGGTGTGGGATGCTGTGTACTGTGTGGGGGAGGGTGTGGGATGCTGTGTACTGTGTGGGGGGAGGGTGTGGGATGCTATGTACTGTGTGTATGGAGGGTGTAGGATGCTGTGGACTGTGAGGAGGGAGGGTGTGGGATGCTGTGTACTGTAGGGGAGAGTGTGGGATGCTATGTACTGTGTGTGTGTGGGGGATGGTGTGGGATGCTGTGTACTGTGTGTGTGGGGGAGGGTGTGGGATGCTGTGTACTGTAGGGGAGAGTGTGGGATGCTGTGTACTGTGTCGGGGAGGGTGTGGGATGCTGTGTACTGTGTGTGTGGGGGGGATGCTATGTACTGTGTGGGGGAGGGTGTGGGATGCTGTGTAATGTGTGTGGGGGGAAGATGTGGGATGCTGTGTATAGTGTGGGGGGAGGGTGTGGGATGCTGTGTACTGTGTGGAGGAGGGTGTGGGATGCTGTGTACTGCGTGTGGAGGAGGGTGTGGGATGCTGTGTACTGTGTTTGGGGTGGGTGTGGGATGCTGTGAACTGTGTATGGGGGAGGGTGTGGGATGCTGTGTACTGTGTGTGGGATGCTGTGTACTGTCTGTGGGAGGATGTGGGATGCGATGTACAGTGTGGGAAAGGGTGTGGGATACTGTGTACTGTGTGGGGGAGGGTGTGGGATGCTGTGTACTGTGTGTGGAGAGGGTGTGGGATTCTGTGTTCTTTGTGTGGGAGAGGGTGTGGGATGCTGTGTACTTTGTGGGGAGAGGGTGCGGGATGTTGTGTACTGTGTGAGGCAAGGTTGTGGGAAGCTGTGTACAGTGTGGGGGAGGATGTGTGATGCTGTGTACTGTGTGTGGGATACTGTGTACTGTGTGTGGGGAGGTTGTGGGATGCTGTGTAGTGTGTGGGGGAGGGTGTGGGATGCTGTGTATTGTGTGTGGGGAGGGTGTTGGATGCTGTGTGCTGTGTGGGGTAGGGTGCGGGATGCTGTGTACTGTGTGGAGGAGGGTGTGGGATGCTGTGTACTGTGTGTGGGGAGGGTGTGGGATACTGTGTAATGTGTGGGGGGAGGGTGTGGGAGGCTGGGTACTTTGTGGGAGAAGTATTTGGGATGCTGTGTACTTTGTGGGGGAGGGTGTGGGATACTGGGGACTGTGTGTGGAGGAGGGTGTGGGATGCTGTGCTCTGTGTGTGGGGAGAGTGTGAGATGCTGTGTACTGTGTGTGGGGGAGGGTGTGGGATGCTGTGTACTGCGTGAGGAGGAGGGTGTGGGATTCTGTGTACTGTGTGTGGAGAGGGTGTGACATGATGTGTACTGTGTGTTGGGAGGGTGTGGGATTCTGTGTACTGTGTGTGGGGGAGGGTGTGGGATGCTGTGTACTTTGTGGGGGGAGGGTGCGGGATGTTGTGTACTCTGTGTGGGGGAGGGTGTGGTATGCTGTGTACTGTGTGTGTGGGGATATGCTGTGTACTGTGTGTGGGGAGGGTGTGGGATGCTGTGTGCTGTGTGGGGGGAGGGTGTGGGATGCTGTGTACTGTGTGGAGGAGGGTGTGGGATGCTGTGTACTGTGTGTGGGGAGGGTGTGGGATGCTGTGTACTGTGTGGGGGGAGGGTGTGGGATGCTGTGTACTGTGTGTGGGATGCTGTGTACTGTCTGTGGGAGGATGTGGGATGCTATGTACAGTGTGGGAAAGGGTGTGGGATACTGTGTACTGTGTGGGGGAGGGTGTGGGATGCTGTGTACTGTGTGTGGAGAGGGTGTGGGATTCTGTTTACTTTGTGTGGGAGAGGGTGTGGGATGCTGTGTACTTTGTGGGGAGAGGGTGCGGGATGTTGTGTACTGTGTGAGGCGAGGTTGTGGGAAGCTGTGTACAGTGTGGGGGAGGGTGTGTGATGCTGTGTACTGTGTGTGGGATAGTGTGTACTGTGTGTGGGGAGGTTGTGGGATGCTGTGTAGTGTGTGGGGGAGGGTGTGGGATGCTGTGTATTGTGTGTGGGGAGGGTGTTGGATGCTGTGTGCTGTGTGGGGTAGGGTGCGGGATGCTGTGTACTGTGTGGAGGAGGGTGTGGGATGCTGTGTACTGTGTGTGGGGAGGGTGTGGGATACTGTGTAATGTGTGGGGGAGGGTGTGGGAGGCTGGGTACTTTGTGGGAGAAGTATTTGGGATGCTGTGTACTTTGTGGGGGAGGGTGTAGGATACTGGGTAATGTGTGTGGGGGAGGGTGTGGGATGCTGTGCTCTGTGTGTGGGGAGGGTGTGAGATGCAGTGTACTGTGTGTGGGGAGGGTGTGGGATGCTGTGTACTGTGTGTGTGGGGATATGCTGTGTACTGTGTGGGGGAGGGTACATGGTGCTGTGTGCTGTGTGTGGGGAGGGTGTGGTATGCTGTGTACTGTGAGTGGGTAAGGTGTGCGATGCTGTGTGCTGTGTGTGGGGAGGGTGTGGGATGCTGTGTACTGTGTGTTGGGAGGGTGTGGTATGCTGTGTACTGTGAGTGGGTAGGGTGTGGGATGCTGTGTGCTGTGTGGGGGGAGGGTGTGGTATGCTGTGTACTGTGAGTGGGTAGGGTGTGGGATGCTGTGTGCTGTGTGGGGGGAGGGTGTGGGATGCTGTGTACTGTGTGTGGGGAGGGTGTGGGATGCTGTGTGAGGGGAGGGTGTGGTATGCTGTGTAATGTGTGGGGGGGGTGTGGGATGTTGTGTACTGTGTGTGGGGAGGGTGTGGTATGCTGTGTACTGTGTGGGGGGAGGGTGTGGGATGTTGTGTACTGTGTGGGGGGAGGGTGTGGGATGCTATGTACTGTGTGTATGGAGGGTGTAGGATGTTGTGTACTGTGAGGAGGTAGGGTGTGGGATGTTGTGTATTGTGTGGAGAAGGGAGTGGGATGCTGTGTACTGTGTGGGGGGTGTATGGGATGTTGTGTACTGTGTGGGGGGTGTATGGGATGTTGTGTACTGTAGGGGAGAGTGTGGGATGCTGTGTACAGTGTGTGTGTGGGGGAGGGTGTGGGATGCTGTGTACTGTGTGTGTGTGGGGGAGGGTGTGGGATGCTGTGTACTGTAGGGGAGAGTGTGGGATGCTGTGTACTGTGTGTGTGGGGGAGGGTGTGGGATGCTGTGTACTGTGTGTGGGGGAGGGTGTGGGATACTGTGTACTGTGTGGGGGAGGGTGTTGGATGCTGTTTATTGTGGAGGGGAGGGTGTGGGATGCTGTGTACTGTGTGGGGGAGGGTGTAGGATGTTGTGTATTGTGTGGAGAAGGGAGTGGGATGCTGTGTACTGTGTGGGGGGTGTTTGGGATGTTGTGTACGGTGTGTGGGGGAGGGCGTGGGATGCTGTGTACAGAGTGTGGGGTAGGGTGTGGGATGCTGTGTAATGTGTGGGGGTGTGGGATGCTGTGTACTGTGTGGGGGGTGTGTGGGAAGCTGTGTACTGTGTAGGGGGATGATGTGGGATGCTGTGGACTGTGTGTGGGGGAGGGTGTGCAGTGCTGTGTACTGTGTGGAGGAGGGTGTGGGATGCTGTGTGCTTTGTGGGGGGAGGGTGTGGTATGCTGAGTACTGTGTGGAGGGGAGGGTGTGATCCTGTGTACTGTGTGGGGGAGGGTGTGGGATGCTGTGTACTGTGTGGGGGTGTTGGATGCTGTATACTGTATGGAGAAGGTTGTGGGATGCTGTGTACTGTGTGGGGGTGTGTGGGATGCTGTGTACTGTGTGAGGAGGAGGGTGTGCGATGCTGTGTACTGTGTATGGGGAGCGTGTGAGATCCTGTGTAATGTGTGGGGGAGGGTGTGGGATGCTGTGTACTGTGTGTGGAGGAGGGTGTGGGATGCTGTGTACTGTGTGTGGGGAGGGTCCGGGATTCTGTGTATTGTGTGTGGGGGAGGGTGTGGGATGCTGTGTACTGTGTCGGGGACGGTGTGGGATGCTGTGTACTGTGTGTGTGAGGGGGGATGCTATGTACTGTGTGGGGGAGGGTGTGGGATGCTGTGTAATGTGTGTGGGGGGAAGGTGTGGGATGCTGTGTATAGTGTGGGGGAGGGTGTGGGATGCTGTGTACTGTGTGGAGGAGGGTGTGGGATGTTGTGTACTGTGTGTGGAGGAGGGTGTGGGATGCTGTGTACTGTGTTTGGGGTGGGTGTGGGATGCTGTGTACTGTGTATGGGGGAGGGTGTGGGATGCTGTGTACTGTGTGTGGGAGGGTGTGGGATGCTGTGTACTGTGTGTGGGAGGATGTGGGATGCTATGTACAGTGTGGGGAAGGGTGTGGGATACTGTGTACTGTGTGTGGGAGAGGGTGTGTGATGCTGTGTACTTTGTGGGGAGAGGGTGCGGGATGTTGTGTACTGTGTGAGGCGAGGTTGTGGGAAGCTGTGTACAGTATGGGGGAGGGTGTGTGATGCTGTGTACTGTGTGTGGGATACTGTGTACTGTGTGTGGGGAGGGTGTGAGATGCTGTGTACTGTGTGGGAGGAGGGTGTGGGATGCTGTGTACTATGTGTGGAGGAGGGTATGGGATGCTGAGTACTGTGTGTGGGGAGGGTGTGGGATGCTGTGTACTGTGTGGGGGGAGGGTGTGGGATGCTGGGTACTGGGTGTGGGGGAGGGTGTGGGGGAGGGTGTGGGATGCTGTGTACTGTGTGGGGGAGGGGTGGGATGATGTGTACTGTGTGTGGGGAGGATGTGGGATGCTGTGTACTGTGTGGAGGAGGGTGTGGTATCTGTGTACTGTGTGTGGGGAGGGTGTGGGATACTGTGTACTGTGTGGGGGGAGGGTGTGGGAGGCTGGGTACTTTGTGGGAGAAGTATTTGGGATGCTGTGTACTGTGTGGAGGAGGGTGTAGGATACTGGGTACTGTGTGTGGGGGAGGGTGTGGGATGCTGTGTACTCTGTGGGGGAGGGATGGGATGATGTGTACTGTGTGTGGGGAGGATGTGGGATGTTGTGTACTGTGTGTGGGGAGGGTGTGGTATGCTGTGTACTGTGTGGGGGGAGGGTGTGGGATACTGTGTACTCTGTGCGGGAGGGATGGGATGATGTGTACTGTGTGTGGGGAGGATGTGGGATGCTGTGTACTGTGTGAGGGGAGGGAGTGGGATGTTGTGCGCTATGTGTGGGGAGGGTGTGAGATGCTGTGTACTGTGTGTGGGGGAGGGTGTGGGATGCTGTGTACTGCGTGTGGAGGAGGGTGTGGGATTCTGTGTACTGTGTGGGGGTGGGTGTGAGATGCTGTATACTGTGTGGGAGGAGGGTGTGGGATTCTGTGTACTGTGTGTGGGGAGGGTTTGGGATGCTGTGTACTGTGTGGGGGAGGGTGTGGGATGCTGTGTGCTGTGTGGGGGGAGGGTGTGGGATGCTGTGTACTGTGTGGAGGATGGTGTGGGATGCTGTGTACTGTGTGTGGGGAGGGTTTGGGATGCTGTGTACTGTGTGGGGGGAGGGTGTGGGAGGCTGGGTATTTGTTGGAGGAGGATTTGGGATGCTGTGTACTGTGTGGGGGAGGGTGCATGGTGCTGTGTACTGTGTGTGGAGAGGGTGTGGGATGCTGTGTAGTGTGTGTGGGGAGGGTGTGGTATGCTGTGTACTGTGAGTGGAAAGGGTGTGGGATGCTGTGTGCTGTGTGGGGGGAGGGTGTGGGAGGAGGATTTGGGATACTGTGTACTGTGTGGGGGAGGTGTGCATGGTGCTGTGTACTGTGTGTGGGGAGGGTGTGGGATGCTGTGTGCTGTGCGTGGGACGGTGTGGTATGCTGTGTAATGTGTGGGGGGAGGGTGTGGGATGTTGTGTACTGTGTGTGGGGAGGGTGTGGTATGCTGTGTACTGTGTGGGGGGAGGGTGTGGGATGCTGTGTACTGTGTGGGGGGAGGGTGTGGGATGCTATGTACTGTGTGTATGGAGGGTGTAGGATGCTGTGGACTGTGAGGAGGGAGGGTGTGGGATGCTGTGTACTGTAGGGGAGAGTGTGGGATGCTATGTACTGTGTGTGTGTGGGGGATGGTGTGGGATGCTGTGTACTGTGTGTGTGGGGGAGGGTGTGGGATGCTGTGTACTGTGTCGGGGAGGGTGTGGGATGCTGTGTACTGTGTGTGTGGGGGGGATGCTATGTACTGTGTGGGGGAGGGTGTGGGATGCTGTGTAATGTGTGTGGGGGGAAGATGTGGGATGCTGTGTATAGTGTGGGGGGAGGGTGTGGGATGCTGTGTACTGTGTGGAGGAGGGTGTGGGATGCTGTGTACTGCGTGTGGAGGAGGGTGTGGGATGCTGTGTACTGTGTTTGGGGTGGGTGTGGGATGCTGTGAACTGTGTATGGGGGAGGGTGTGGGATGCTGTGTACTGTGTGTGGGATGCTGTGTACTGTCTGTGGGAGGATGTGGGATGCGATGTACAGTGTGGGAAAGGGTGTGGGATACTGTGTACTGTGTGGGGGAGGGTGTGGGATGCTGTGTACTGTGTGTGGAGAGGGTGTGGGATTCTGTGTTCTTTGTGTGGGAGAGGGTGTGGGATGCTGTGTACTTTGTGGGGAGAGGGTGCGGGATGTTGTGTACTGTGTGAGGCAAGGTTGTGGGAAGCTGTGTACAGTGTGGGGGAGGATGTGTGATGCTGTGTACTGTGTGTGGGATACTGTGTACTGTGTGTGGGGAGGTTGTGGGATGCTGTGTAGTGTGTGGGGGAGGGTGTGGGATGCTGTGTATTGTGTGTGGGGAGGGTGTTGGATGCTGTGTGCTGTGTGGGGTAGGGTGCGGGATGCTGTGTACTGTGTGGAGGAGGGTGTGGGATGCTGTGTACTGTGTGTGGGGAGGGTGTGGGATACTGTGTAATGTGTGGGGGGAGGGTGTGGGAGGCTGGGTACTTTGTGGGAGAAGTATTTGGGATGCTGTGTACTTTGTGGGGGAGGGTGTGGGATACTGGGGACTGTGTGTGGAGGAGGGTGTGGGATGCTGTGCTCTGTGTGTGGGGAGAGTGTGAGATGCTGTGTACTGTGTGTGGGGGAGGGTGTGGGATGCTGTGTACTGCGTGAGGAGGAGGGTGTGGGATTCTGTGTACTGTGTGTGGAGAGGGTGTGACATGATGTGTACTGTGTGTTGGGAGGGTGTGGGATTCTGTGTACTGTGTGTGGGGGAGGGTGTGGGATGCTGTGTACTTTGTGGGGGGAGGGTGCGGGATGTTGTGTACTCTGTGTGGGGGAGGGTGTGGTATGCTGTGTACTGTGTGTGTGGGGATATGCTGTGTACTGTGTGTGGGGAGGGTGTGGGATGCTGTGTGCTGTGTGGGGGGAGGGTGTGGGATGCTGTGTACTGTGTGGAGGAGGGTGTGGGATGCTGTGTACTGTGTGTGGGGAGGGTGTGGGATGCTGTGTACTGTGTGGGGGGAGGGTGTGGGATGCTGTGTACTGTGTGTGGGGAGGGTGTGGGATGCTGTGTACTGTGTGTGGGGAGGGTGTGGGATGCTGTGTACTATGTGTGGAGGAGGGTGTGGGATGCTGGGTTCTGTGTGTGGGGAGGGTGTGGGATGCTGTGAACTGTGTTGCGGGGAGAGTGTGGTATGCTGTGTAATGTGTGGGGGGAGGGTGTGGGATGTTGTGTACTGTGTGTTGGGAGGGTGTGGTAGGCTGTGTACTGTGTGGGGGGAGGGTGTGGGATGTTGTGTACTGTGTGGGGGGAGGGTGTGGGGTGCTGTGTACTGTGTGAATGGAGGGTGTAGGATGCTGTGTACTGTGAGGAGGTAGGGTGTGGGGTGCTGTGTACTGTAGGGGAGAGTGTGGGATGCTGTGTCCTGTGTGTGTGTGGGGGATGGTGTGGGATGCTGTGTACTGTGTGTGGGGGAGGGTGTGCAATGCTGTGTACTGTGTGGAGGGGAGGGTGTGATCCTGTGTACTGTGTGGGGGAGGGTGTGGGATGGTGTGTACTGTGTGGGGGTGTTGGATGCTGTACACTGTGTGGAGAAGGGTGTGCGATGCTGTGTACTGGGTGTGGAGAGCGTGTGAGATGCTGTGTAATGTGTGGGGGAGGGTGTGGGATGCTGTGTACTGTGTGTGGAGGATGGTGTGGGATGCTGTGTACTGTGTGTGGGGAGGGTCTGGGATTCTGTGTACTGTGTGTGGGGGAGGGTGTGGGATGCTGTGTACTGTGTGGGGGAGGGTGTCGGATGCTGTGTACTGTGTGTGTGAGGGGGGGATGCTATGTACTGTGTGGGGGAGGGTGTGGGATGCTGTGTACTGTGTGTGGGGGGAGGGTGTGGGATGCTGTGTATAGTGTGGGGGGAGGGTGTGGGATGCTGTGTACTGTGTGGAGGAGGGTGTGTGATGCTGTGCACTGTGTGTGGAGGAGGGTGTGGGATGCTGTGTACTGTGTTTGGGGTGGGTGTGGGATGCTGTGTACTGTGTATGGGGGAGGGTGTGGGATGCTGTCTACTGTGTGGGGGAGGGTGTGGGATGCGGTGTATTGTGTGTGGGAGGATGTGGGATGCTGTGTACTGTGTGGGTGAGGGTGTTGGATGCTGTGTACTTTGTGGAAGAGGGTGTGGGATGCTGTGTACTGTGTAGGGGACGGTGTGGGATGCTTTGTACTGTGTGGGGGAGGGTGTGGGATGCTGTGTACTGTGTGGGGGAGGATGTGGGATTGCTGTTTACCG